>JBCEWB010112105.1:0-11775 GCA_039654565.1 Peronia peronii
AAGAGAGAAACGGCAAAAAGAGAAAAAGAGAGTACGTAATAGTTAAAATGGCTTGATACACTTTTGTGCTTGATAGACTTCCTGTAATGAGGGAACAGTAAAAAAAAGTAGGAGTTCGCTGTCTCAGATTCACATATTATTATTCTGATCATGTGTGGAACAAAAGTAACACTGTTACATACCGGCCAATGCCAGCGTTGTGCGTGTACCTACGTACATGCATGCCTGTAACTATGATCGCATCAATAAGGTATATAGATCAGAATTCCAATGATCCATTTTCTTATTTTCTGTTTTGTGTTTTTCTTTTTAATCAACCCAAGTCTTTAAAAGAAACATCTTCGGGGTTATGAATGACATTAATGGGCTCTCCTCCCGTCGGACAAATAGTGGCCTCTTCCTACAATGTTTCTTTTTTTTTTTTTTTTCCTTCTTCTTTTTTTTAGCCAACCCAAGCTCTTGTAAGAAACGTCTTCCGAGTTATGAAGGATGATAGTGCTCTCTCTTCCCATCCCATCATTGTAGACGTCAACAATCCCAACGAGATCACCTCCGTCTTTGACGCGATCTCTTATTACAAGGTTGGTATGTCATTAAACAATTTCCTACTACAATATTGATGTGTTATTTGAGTTTGTTACTGAGATGTACTTCGTGTGTTGACCCCTGTCATACTTACATTTTATTGTGTCGTAGGTATTTGAAATTTTTGCATATCACTTCTTCAGTCCTCCACAAAGTAACAGCTACTCTGGTTAAACACTTATAGCAGATTAACCTTCTCACTAGTCATGAGTAAGCGTTAAAATTACGATAAACGTTATTACAAAAATTACGGAAAAAAAAAAGAATGTTGTCATGGCTAAGTCAATAAATCAAACATTTCTTCTCCATCCTTCTCCTCCCCACACTCCATGTTTTTAATTCACCCTCTGTCTGTCTGTATGTCTGTTTGTATGTGTATGTATGAGTGTGTGCGTGTGCATGTCTGCGTCTGCCTGCCTGCCTGCCGACGTGCATGCATGCATGTATGCATGTATGCACATATGTGTGTGTGTGTGTGTGTGTGTGTGCATGCATGCATGCATGTATGCATATACGCATGCATATATGCATGTATGCAGGGTTTGTTTGTTTTTTTTGAAGGAAGAAAACTGCTTGTTTCCATCTCTACCATGCTTTTTTCATGTATGCATGTATGCATGCATCTGTCTGTCTGTCTGTTTGTCTGTCTATCTGTATGTCGATCTATCTGTCTGTCTGTCAGTCTATCATTCTACCTTTTTTCTTCTTTCTCTGTCTGTCTGTTAGTTTGTCTGTCTGTCTATCGTTCATCTGTCTGTCTATTTGTCTACTACACTGTATAAGTATACAAGTGAGAAAAGTCTAGTTCTTCCTGGTGGGGAGTGGAGGGGGGCAGGGGAGGGGTAGAAGGGGAAGGGAGAAGGATGTAAGCTGCCCTAGAGTAACTTGCTCTCTGCGCTTTCTCTCTTTCTTTTTCCAGGGATCGTCTGTTGTCCGTATGCTAGAGCATATTATGACTAAGGACAAGTTCTTCCAAGGCATCACGGTAAAGTTTGTTTTTTCTTTGTTTGAGCTTTCAATCCTATTCCTAAGAATGTAGGATTACTCGACTTAAAAGTGACTGCCTGTTTTTCAGTGAGAATATTATTGTGGATGAAAATTTGGAATTTGGAAATTTTTGCCCGGACAGTGGCACTCCACCTAAGCTTCATTGATTTTTAACTGCCAAGGGTCCTTTTATGTGCGTAATATAAAATATATTTGCCCTTCTTTGAGATGGCTAGACGTTGTGCTTCCCTTTCCAAGAAGCCAGGGGACTGTTGAGCCACTGAAAAAATGTAGGTTTTGATCTTCGTATCCCTTCTTCCCCCCATTGCGGGATCCATGATTCAAACCCACAGTCCACAATCAATGTGAGTTGTTGGCACCACGGAGAAGACTCAAAGCACAGGGCCACGGTGACCCCCATGATAAAGTAGGACAGAACAGAGCTGAATGAACAGAGCAAGACAGAATGGTATAGAGCAGAAGTGGACAGATTAGGACGGAACATGACAGAAAGTAACGGAACAGAAAAGGACAGGATTGAGAGAACTTGACAGAATAGGACAGGTCAGGACAGGATATCCCTATTTCTGTTCACAATTGTTGTATCTTCACGTTATAGAACATTAGCGTTAAATGCATCGATAGATTGTGTTCAACATGGACTGCGCTCCCCGATTCGAGATAACCTCCACTAGGAGGTTGAAAGACATATTATAGAACGTAACGTAAAGCTCCCAGATTTAAATTGAGAATGTACCTAGACTGGACAAGCCACACTTTATGATTATGTTTATCGTTGGTCCTCAATATTGCATGTAAAATGAAAATTTTAAAGTATCAAAGCACGATTTTTCCAAATGACAAAAAAGTGGACGTACAATAATTGTGAACTAAGACGACGATAAGACAAAGGAAGAATGGATAGCGCATTGCAAGGCAGACTTATCTTATTTTTTTAATCTTAGATTTAGACTGCATCTGATTGGACCGTGCCATCATGTAATTTTAATAACAGTAGTAATCATTTTTTTGGAAAATGCATAGACCTTGTACTGTGCCAGAATGAGTTCTATATAAAAATCTATCTCTCATCACTATTACTGTTATTAGCAGCAGCAGCAGCAGTAGTTTTGTCATTTTAATATTTGTAGTATTTTCAATATCATTTTATTATCACTTTTAGTATTTTTATACAAATTATGCATTATGTCGCATTTCAGGATTACCTGGAACAATACAAGTGGCAGAATGCAAAGACGGATGATTTGTGGGCGCAGCTGTCACAGGTAAAGTAAAAGGAAATGGGGCAAAACAAAATTTCTGCTGTTCTGTATGGAGCTGCACATACGGCTGCCCCTCTTTGTATTGGAGTGAACTTTATGTGTAGTTTCCCTTTGGTTTGAGCCCTTTTTTCAATTTAATGCAGATTATTTTCATTAGCATAATATTGTTTTTTATTAGTCCTGTTGTTTTCCTTTGCCAAACACAAGGTAGTTTTGAACAAACGCAGTGTAGAGAGATTTTTTTTTTTAAACGAAGAAAACCACTGCTTTTTTCCATCTTTGCCATGCTTTTTTCAATGGCAGACCTGGAACATGTCTAAAGCATTTTTTTTTCAGTTGCTGTGTTACGTGAAATTGAAGCCCTTAACATTTTATTCTTCTTTATTTGTTTCTTCACTACTGACAACCAGCCTCTTTCTATAAGACTATGTGATTCAGATATGCCAAATCAAGAACAAAATTGGAGAGATTCTGATAAAAGTTATGGTGTAATTATAATTATATTAATAACTGTAAAACATTAACGATAATGGCAGTGCTCACTTTGTAACAACGACATCTTTGGTTTGTGATGGAACATAATTGCTTTCAAAACTGTTGCCATAACTCAAGTAAGTGCTGTATTTTTAGATTCACGACATGAATTTTATACAAGAAATAAACTTATAAATATGTGAAACTTCATTCCCAGATAGAATTTTGCCTAATTGCCAATGTGATCTATTTCTTGCTCTCTATATCATTCAGCTTCAGCAAACATAAATGATATGTGTTTATAGAACTGGGCAGGACAGCAGATATATACGTATTTTCTTTTCTTTTTTTTTCTTTTCTTTTTTTTTTTTTTTTTAATCAGATTGAAGGAGCAGGTGATGTAAAGCACATCATGGATACATGGACCCTTCAAGATGGCTTCCCATATGTCAACATCTCCATAGAGACAGCACAAAATGGTACCAGCACAATTCAGGCCACACAGAAAAGATTCCTGGCTAACCCAGATGTTAAAGTTGACCCGACTGCTTCCATGTTTGGGTAAGAGCGCTAGGATAATCTGCATGATCTGTTTGTCCTTCTGTCCCTTTCAGTTGCCATATTAGGACATCAGTCCTTTACAGTTTGTTAATCTTTTGTGGATTTTGTCACAGTCGGCTTATTCTATCATTTCCATTAGCTGTGGTTTGTGCATTCAACTCCTCAGAATCCGCACAATCTAATGACTATTATACCATATACACTATAGCGCCCGAGTGTGTGTAATACTAGGCTACTGTTTTACTACATAGTGCACCACTCTGTACACAATATTACTGTTGTAGTACATAATGCACTGGTCAGTGTGGAATGTTAGTGCTTTAGTATGTAGTGCATCATTTTGTGCACAATATTAGAATTGTCTTCATTTGAAGCATTTTTTTTTCACTTCTGATGTTGATGATGAACATGTTCGTGGTGCGTATAGTGCTGTTGTTGTATTCTGTAGTGGCGATGGGAGCTGTCGCGCACTTCATCATAGTAAATTATGTCAGTGTTATTGTTAGAAAAAAAGAAAGATGAAGTTGGGTTTTAGAGATCAGGCGTGGAAGTTAGCAAGACATCATTCAGTACTTAAAGAACTGAGAGGACTTACACAATATGAAACAATGATTAGTATGAGCTGGCTGACCGTGAACCTTTTCCTGGTGGGTTGCCATTACATAAGCTGGCAATACAATCACAGTCGAATCCCTCCTTCAGTCAGAAACTTACCAGATAAATGGCACCTTTCGTTTGAGAGACCTGAGAGCTAGATGGCTTAAACGGCCACAGACATATTAGTTTGTTGTTGTTGTTATTGTTGTTTTATTGTAGATAAATGTAAAATATTGTGTTCCATTGTATTCACTGTTATGATTACACGTTTTTAGATTTCATATTATATACAAGCAGCAATGTGGACTGAAAACTTGCGTCCAATTTTGAGCCCAGTAAAGGTACAGAGAATATCTAACTGATTTTGGTTGTGTGCATTTAGCATGAATACTTCCAATTTCTTTTGTTGGGCAGATACACCTGGTACATCTCTCTGGACTACAAGACATCCAGTGGCATCAATGGAACTAAAATCATGGACAGAACTGACAGTAGGTGAACTCTGTTTGTCACTTTGTTCATGGTTTAACCCTTAGCATTTTAAGTCTCAGACACAGATGTCTTACTGTCCCCGCTGTTTCAAAGCTAGCAACTCACCTTCAGTCATTGCATTCTAAAATTACAAGTTTACTACTAAGACATATCTTACCATTCAGCAAATCTTATGGTAGATCGATTTCAGAGATTTATTTAGACTTTCCAAATTCCACTTGTCAGAGACTTGGTAGATGGAGGTTTAAGACGATCACTGTGTTCAGTGTGCGCTAGTATTCTGTTGGCCTATTGTGTTTTTGGAGCTTGTGTTGCCAGAAGACAAGTGCTCCCTAACACATGTATATGACTGAATAGCAGATTGTTGACCAATGTAAAAAATAGAGACATACTAAGCATGAAATTTATATAGTATCAAAATCCACCACATAATGACCATCTATTGCTTTTCATGTTAAAAGTAGACAATACATTTGATTCCACAAAACATAAATCCATATTTGCATTCAATAGACCTAGAACGTACAGTATATAAAATTTCCATGAACAATTCCTTGTTGTTTATAAATCATTTTTCCCAACTTGATCAAAAGATAATAAGCTCATTTCTGATCCACATTGTACATTTTCATTTTTTTATGTATACATCAACAGTATTAATTGTTATTGCTGTCCAGATACTGAACAAATTGCAGACTCTAGTGTAGTAACTAAATCTGTAGATCAGGGTGCAAAAAATTCAGTTGTAAAATGTAACGGGATTTCTATTAAATATTAAATGACACATGCTATAGGAATCTAATACAATGTAGTCATAGAAGTTCTGTTAGCTTTGACACAACAATAATAATATACCCTAATAATTTTGTACAGACCAGTTCTCAAGACAATTGATGAGTGGCCAGCCCAGGGGAGATAAAAAAGAAGAGGGGGATATAATTTAACTTCTTTGCAACATAGCAAAATCATGGGTGATACTGCTATGACCTTTCACCCAAAAAATGAAGCCATGTATGACATCATTGTGGTGTGTGTGGGAGGGGGGAGGGGATATTCTAGTTGTACGATATTTTTACTATTTCTTTCTGAGAGTCAGCCTCCTGTCCCCTTCGCCGTATTCTTTCCTATGGTAATACCGGAAAGAGGATGAAGGGAGAAAGTTAAGGCCGAGTTGCCCTCTAAAGGATTAATAGGCCTCAACGACATTGCGATGTCAGTGATCCAGTGATTGGATCAAAGGGATAAAAAATTCTGGGTTTGAATCCTGTCAGGTCCCCACATGTTGTCCTTAGGAAAGACAATTTACACGCATTTCCTGATGGTTAAATCATATACCCAACTAGAGACAGTGAATGGTTACACTTAGATAGATAAGGATTGAGCGCCCAGCAGGCTGCCATCTTGTGTGCTTCCCAGGAGGCAAGAATGTCTGTGAGCATCTCTGTTAGGTCTATTGGGGTAATGATAGATTAAAAAGTGCTTAGAGCCTGTTCTGTACCGAAAAATGCGCTAGGTAAATGCTCTCTAATGTTATTATCATTACATAATGATTACCAGTGAGATAAATAGAAAAGGCTTAATCCTAAGAGTGGCAGGTACCGATGGGAATTTTCCACATAAGTAAACATTGCTCCACAATGGTGGAGTCTAATACCTGTATGGCTGCAAGATTCACCAGACTCGACTGTTCTGAATTTTGGAAAAAAAATCTATGAGGTCCTGAGAAACAATAACTGTTTTGTTAGTTGAAGAGTGCTTGAAAATAGAACAGGCATTTTGGTGTGTTAATATCACTTGCTTTATTGTTGCACCTATTATTATTTCATCCCGCCCATCTCACCCGTCCCCAGTCACATTCAATGAAAACCTGGGCTTGAGTGGAATCGACAGCTGGGTCAAGTTTAACTCTGACCAGTATGGGTTTTACCGAGTTCTCTATCCTGACTTCATGTGGCGAAGGTTTTCTCAGCATTTGAAAGACAATTCATATGAAGTAAGTGGTTTCTGTCTGTCAGTCTGTTCGTCCACTCACCTGTCACTCTGACAAATCTATCCATCATTTCTCTCTATCTGCCCATCTGTCTGTCTGTCCATCCTTTCGGCTGTCTCTCTAATTGTCAGCCTGTCTGTATGTATGTAAATCGGTCTGGCCATCTAAAAAGGTTTATGTGATGAAAATGTGTAAATCTGGAACAGCTTAATGAGAAGATACTTATGCAAAAGTATCAAGAGAAATGGCCAAGTTCACAGCCCCTCCCCCCCCCCCCCCTCCCTTTTTTTTTTGGAAACTTCTCCTCCCAGCTAGATGTTTGACAATTCTTCCTTGGAATGCCCATTAACAATCAACCCTGGCATTGGTATCGGAATAGTAGCCTAGAATTCTAAGCCAGAGATAATTTATTATAAACTGCTTTGAGCCTTAAAGTGTGTTTTGCTTGTTATGTGTAAAATTAAACATGGAGATTGCAAAACTAAATCGGGATTTTTCTTTCTCAAAATAAGAGATTTTCAAGAAAAAAGATGTTTTTATCAGAGTGTTTTAGAACAAGTATCCTGGTATTATGTATCACATACAACATAACGACTTTCTAACAACTGCCAACCCTAATATTTAATGCCCTGCACTAAATATTACCACTTTATTCATGCACTCGTGATGAAAAGTCTTACATCGGCCATTTCTATGTCTAGAACATGTCATTCCATGTATCTAGAACTAAAGTAAGCAGCTTTTAAAACGTTTGGCATTTTTTAGGAGAGTAATATTTATTGTTTAATCTTTGCCAGCAATGGACGTTGACAACTTCGGACAGAGCAGGACTTCTCAATGATGCCTTCAATCTGGCAGCCGCTGATATGACATCATACGACATACCCTTGGAAATGACGTCATACCTGGCCAACGAACGAGAGTATGTGCCTTGGAAAGCAGCCTTGGATGGAGGCATTAACGTCATCACTGACAACCTCAGAACAGATCCAGATTTTGGCAAGTGGAAGGTCAGTGATGATCATGCTACATTCAACAAGTACTTTAATTAATCAGCAGTATAGATTTAGAGATATACTATGAAAATCAACACGGTCTGAATATCTACGTAGTAAGATGTTAAGCCACATGATAGCTGAACTTGGATTGTACAATGAACAAAATATCACCTCTTTTCCAGTAAATGATTGGAAAGTTGCTTTATTTTTCTTCTTCTAATTATTATTATATTACATTATTTAGCTTACAATAATGATTTATAATGTACTAACTGTTGGCAAAGCACTGTGTTTTGTGATGTAAACCAAGAAGTCTAGAACCTCCAGTTATGTGACAACACACAATGTGTAACAAATGAGGTGTTCAATGTCAGCACACCAACACTGGCAAATTCAGAACAAGCCAATTAATTAACACCAGAGATGAGGAAAAGTCACTCATTTGGAAACTTTTTTTTTTTTAATTCTCATCAAGATAATTTTATACAAAACCACTTAAATGGCATTATTGGTTCCATTTAAGGCTTTAAGATACCCGAAGGTAGTGATAGAAGTGATTTTGTGCTAAGGGCTTTTTTGGTGTTTAATTTGATAATTAAAACACTGTAACTTTTAACTTGTGAGCAACATTCCTCATAGGCCATTGTATGGCGAAGTCAATTCATTACCTTAAAGAGAAAACAGAAACGATTTTTTTTTGAAACTTGAATTTAATGAGGAATTGTCCATAAAGATATTCGTCTATCTAAGAGTTTTATGTTTCCTTGCTAGGAAGAACTACGTAAAAGTAATTCTGCATGTCCATTGCTTTATTGGTACAAAAAACTCTGATTTTATGGTTCAAGACATTTGGGACATTTCTAAATAAATTCTCCAGCGCCATAAAAGGGTTACACTTGTTATCAAACGTTTATTTCGATTTCTCAAAATGATTGAACCTGTCTTGAGTCTGGTCTATGACCATGATTGATAATCGCTAGCCACTGTTTTCTTTTTGAGTCTTTTGCTGCATAGAACAAAAATGCCAGAACAAGCAGTGTCATTTTTCACGTCGGTTGAGTTTAATGGGATGCGCTACAGTAATTCACCATCTTCTCATTGAAAAGACAGTAGTGTGGGACCATGAGTTATGTGCATGCATTACACTCAAGAACGGTGGATGAACAGACGTTGTCCATTAACTATCTCTTATGTCTTTGTCCGTTAGAGCTATGTACTCGTTCGTTGTATTTCGTACTACCTACGGTCATACACTTGGTTCTAGCAGAAGACAAGCATCTGAGTACTTTTGTTCTATCTTTTACCAGAAATTTCTCAGAGGTCTGATTGGCCCGGCTTTACGTAGGATAGGATTCACAGATTCTGGTTCTCATGATCAACAGTAAGTCAGAGTGTGAGTAAGTGAGTGAGTGAGTGAGTGAGTGAGTGAGTGAACGAGCTGTGAGTGGGTGAGTGAGTGAGTGAATGTGTAAATGAGTGAGTGAGTAAGTGAGTGAATGAGTAAGCGAGTGAGTGAGTGATTAAGTGAATGAATGAGTTGTGAGGGAGTGAGTGAGTGAGTGAGTGAGTGAGTGAGTGAGTGAGTGAGAGTGGATGAGTGAGTGAGTGAGTGAACGAGTTGTGAGAGAGTGCCTGCCTACCTGCAAGCATGTGCCTGCTGCGTTCATGGGTGAGTGAGGGAGTGAGAAAGCGAAAGTGTGAGTGAGTGAATAAATGCATTAGTCTATTTTTTTTTTATTTGTTTGTCCATATTGCCTTTCGTTGTTCAGAATTATTCTGTTGTCTCAAGGGGAATTTTAAAAAACTGGAAAGCATCATCATCTCTGCCTTACTTATTACACTCTCTCGTAAGTACATCAACACATAGTATGATACAGGTAATTATGTTTTATTTTGATGTACATAGTATGCATCACTACAAATACAGATATCATTTATTTGTTTCTTTCTTACTCACCAGGAAACTGAGATCTACCCTGCTCAATGTGGCCGGTGATGTGGAGGAGCCAGCCTCAGTGACCAACATCACGGCTATGTTCCGAAATTGGCTGGACAACGATGTGGCGTAAGTGGTCACTTCAATAACTGAACAAGAAATTATTATGATGCTTATCCCTCTCTCTTTTCCTCTTCCAGCCTCTTGTCTCTCTTTGCTCTACCTTCTTGGTGTTCTCTTTGATTTCTCTCTCTCTCTCTGTCTTCCCCCCCCTCTCTCTCTCTCGTACTCTTTTTTTCTCTTTGCCCTCTTCCATTCCCTTGCTAGCTGTGCTATCTCTTCGCTCCCTCGTTTTCTCTTTGATCTTTTTCTTTCTCTTGATATCTTTCTTTGCTCTCTCTCTCTCTTTGATATCTCTCTCTTTGCTCAATCTCTTTTTCTTTGCCCTTTTTCTTTCTCTTGATATCTCTCTTTGTTCTCGTTCTCTCTCTCTGCTCTCTCTTTGCTCTGTTCCCTTCTTTGTTCTTCCCTATGTTCTCTATCTTTGCTCTCTCTCTATTCTCTCTCTCTCTCTCTGTGCTCTCTCCTTCAACTCTTCTCTTTGTTCCCTCTCTTTTCTCTCTCTCTCTCTCTCTCTCTCTCTTTGCCCTCTTTTTTTCCCAACTTTGACCTCTTTGCCCTCCCTTTTACTCACCCGTCTTCTGGAATTCCCTCTTTCTCTGACTTTTTCCATTAGCTCTCACTCTAACTTTCTGCATATTCTGCTTGGCTAATTCTCTCTTTGCTCTTCCCTTTTTTCTCTCTTTTTGCTACTCACACCTACACACACTCTCTCTCTCTCTTGCATTGGTTTCCATGCCCCCCCCCCATCTCTCCTGCATTTTTCTTTTTCTCTTTCATCTTCTCTCTTTCTGTTATAAATCTTCTTAATATCCAACTCTTTTTCTTTCTATATCTTTTTCTTGCTGCCAGTTTTTCATGTGTTTTCTCTCTCTCTCTTCTTTCCATCACTGTTTGTGAAATGGGATATCTTGTGTTGGAACTCTGTATTTTGTGCTGATTCTTTCCTTTATTTTATTGTCTTAGGTTTTAATAATCTTGAATTATGCTTCTTTTTTTTATTGACCATATGATAATATTGTTGATGGTGGAGGTGGTAATGATTATGTATCCATCTGCCATGAAGAAGCATCAAACATGTTCGAGAATGTGGCAGTCCAGCTATTTTCATTGATTTTAGCTTGTTTTAACTGTTTATACAATATTTGTTGTTGTTGTTGTTTCTTTATTTTATTGTCTTGTGTTGACTACTTATTGATAGTTTATGTCAGCAAATCCATTAAATTTCTATAAGAAGAAGATAATGATGATAATGATGATGATAATCTTGATCTCCTCCCGATGCTCTTGTGGTATTTTCTTCATTTTTGTCAGTGTGCTGGTCTCTCTCTCTCTCTCTCTCTCTCTCTCTATATATATATATATATATATATATATGAATAAAAATTTGTTGTTGTTTATTTTGGATATACTACCCTATTTACATTTTATATGTTTTCATTATTGCCCTGACGAAGAGCCAAGCGGGCTCCAAAATTTGGCCAGCGAGATCAGTTTAACTTTATTATCTCAATTCTAAATTCTTCACATTATTTTTCAACTTTTTTAGTGTATTTGATTAGTTGCCGGTGGACAGTCATCTTAATCTTAAGACATTTTCCGTAAAATGATGATGATAATGATGATGATGAATCCTCCATAACATTGCTAGTTTGGACAGAAGTGACTTATTGCAATACAGACAGAAAAACACAGACCGCCCTCTTGTATATGTATTAGAACACAATCAGAAACTACCAAACATGAGAGAAC
>JBCEWB010112116.1:0-11775 GCA_039654565.1 Peronia peronii
TCTATCTATCTATCTATCTATCTATCTATCTATCTATCTATCTATCTATCTATCTATCTACCTATCTGTCTATCTATTTATCTATCTGCCTGTCTGTCTATCTGGCTGTCTGTCTATCTACCTGTTTATCTGTCTGTTTGTCTGTGTGCCTGTCTGGCTATTTCCTTATTTGTCGATCTAACTAGCTTATTGATCGATTTGTCTTTCTATACGTTTATCCATTTATTAAGATATTTAAGACAACGCCATCCTATCAAACTTTAGAATCTGTCGCCGACAACGCTAGCAATGTTTAAAAACATCAGTATCCTTGTAAATATTGGGTTTCTGATCTGACTGCTACTAATTGGTATCACTGACTTCTACACTGAGGAAATAACGCTATGGACAAAGGTAACCATGACAACAGAGGTGTCATCGACTCGATGTTAGATATTGTCGATTTCAAAATAAATTTGAGAATGAAAAATAAAAAGCTGAAACTGCAGTTTAACAGAAAGAAAAAAAATATGTTTTAATTAAAGCAAATTGATTGAGAAAGTCATACAAAATCTTGAAATTAAGTTCATTAGGAGCAAAGCTGCTTTTTTTTTTAAAGAATAATTTAATTCTAAGCTTTTTATGACGACTACAGTGCTGATTGCCAGGGATATTGACTAATATTCTCATACCACATTGCGAGAAAGAAGAACCTTTTCACTTGTGTTAATCAAACCACATTTAACAGATACGTGCCACACTTTAATTTGAGGTCTATGAAACGTGAGGTCGGAGAAATATTTCTGATGACACCAGTCCCATCTGTCACCTATCTGTCGTTAACCCCCTGGTAATGATCAGTAATTAATTATTAATTACCTGTCTTACAAATATACATTCAATTTGAAGGAAATTTGCCTGTTTCTTAATTCCAGTCTTTGTTCTATGTTGCTCTAATTAGACTTTAACCTTAGCTCCCGGACATCGACTGAAACTAGTTATAGACAGTTTATGATATTGTTTGATTGATGGTTTAGAACGGCCAACAGACAGCCGCTTTGAATGCTGCCCAGGAAGCTGAAAACATCCGTGAGTGTCTCCACTGGGTCTGTCGGGGTAGTAATAGACTGTAAAGTGTTTAGAGCTTGTGCACTATGCGGGAATAAGCGCTACATAAATGCTCTATATTATTTATTATGATCAAAAACTTAGTACTGCCATTTTTTGTGGTTGTTTCCTAATGATCAATAAAAAGAAGTTTATGAATATGAAAAGTCCCACGACGGTCAAAGAAGCTGAAATAAAACTTTATTCGTGATCAGTAGGAAATTCCTTTCACAATGGGAGATCGCTTCGCAGATTATCTGCCCCTCCCAAAAGAGGGACTAGTGTAAGGGGAGATCATTTTGACCTGCCGAATTACTTCTCTTTCCCAGCCAAGAGGTCTATAGCAAACATTGTAAAGAGGAAAAAATCACTTTTCACCTTGTCATTCGAAAGAGTGATCGCCAAAAAATTTGATAAAACTATAACAATAGGAAGAAAACATTCTCTTTTCATCATAATATTTTTGGAATTTTTCATGGGTGTATGTCTCAAGTAAAAAACTCAGAAGTGATTTTTTTCCCCTCTTTGCACTGTTTGTCCAGTCCCTCTTGTGTCTGGTAAAGGGAAGTAATAGGGCTGAGCAGAACGATCTCTCATTGATGGGACATAAAATAATATGCATGACATAATATTCACACACACATACAAAGGTTTAATATAATTCTCGTACTTTGTATCTGGCATTTGACATTACGCTTCATAACTCATTCAAATAACTAAAACTAGTGCTGTCGTAAAGTGCATCTTTATCTCTTAAAGTGCATATTTGTCTCTGTCTGATTATTAGTTTGTATTCGCACTGCTTCTGATCACTAAACTAAAAACTAGCCTTATTTCATGAGTATGTTATATAAAATAAGGCGGCAGGCAGCCTACAAGACAGGCGTAGCATACGCAAGTACGAGGGCTGTCCGGGAAAGTGATAAGAAAATCAACAGGATCTAATTGGAATGCACTGACAGTTGGCCACCTTTCAATGTAATCTCCGTGGAAATCGACACATTTTTGGCAGCGCTGAGCCAGAGAATAGAGATACTTTCCCTGGAGAAATTTGCATCAAGCGATGAGAACTAATCTCGCATTTCCTCAATGAGGTTGTCATCAGAGTCAAACTTTTTTCCTCATAAATAATTTCATGTAAAATGTTCTTTGAAATTTCAAGAACTGAAGCAATGTCTCGAACTTTCAATCGCTTATCTTCTCGAATGAGGTCATCAACGCGAGCAACGTTTTGTGCGTGTCTTGAAGTTTGTGCGAGCCCAGAGCGAGATTTGTGTTCCAGGCTGGTACGGCCTGCCTTGAACAAAGTAGACCAATGATATACCTAACTTTTGCTCATTGCATTACCAAACACCGGTAACAATTACATTGTGGATTTCGGTAGGATTTTTTTCCCTTTTGCATGCAAAAATCGCACGACCCACCCCACCTCTGTCTCTGACCATTCTGCAAATGGGGCCGCCATATTTAATTTGACATAATGATAGAATGCGTTCAACACTGATGCTGATATTTGGCACAAGAAAGTGCTTTAAATTTCCGGTTGTAAACCGTTTACAGATTTTAAAAATATTGATTAGTCTGAAAGTTATGGCTATTTTCTTAGTAGTTTTGGGACAGCTCGTAGCTTGACCGGCATGTGTCGTCCAACATGGGGTCAAATCGTCCCCGTAAACTAAGTGCGCCGCTACGGAACAGCCGTGGAAAGAACTCATTAGTTTCCCGATTAATGAATATATAATTTCTTTCATCCGAGTCTGGTTTAAACCAGCGATTTGTAAGCGAGTTCAATATGGACGAATTCATGGATTCACTTGTAACCAGTTAGACACGCTGAAACCTGAGTTCTCGACTAGAACTGGATTTGCATTAGGCCAGATAGGACTGGTGATTAATGGACTTAGTCAGAATCTTCCAGTCACCGCGTTATCAACGAAAGTAAACGCTTTAATGAACCACTTTTTCAGCCAGCTACGTTACTTCTCTGTGCCAAGTATCGGTGGTATTAACCAAAAATTGAAAAAAAAAAACAATATTTTACTTTTGTTATTTGAAATATGTTAAGCAAAAAAAGAAAGAAAGAAAGAAAGAAAGGAAAGAAATAGATCACGATGAGAACTAAACATTTTCATCATATCCTAAATTTTTCAGAACTTTCCGTTACTCATGTTTCAATAATAATAATATAAAAAAATGATTTTTTTTCCGTTATTAAAATGCTTGGCAAGGGAACGTTATTTGGCTGAAGGCCAAAATGGCTTGCTGTTAAACATTTTACATTGACACATGCATGATGGTAGGCACTCAACAGACCTATTCATTTACATTTTTAGAACGCTCTGGGCTATGAGCAATTAAGACACTCTTAATTATTTTTGCATTACTCATTGTTTGCAACATTAATAATAACGGCAGAAAAGAGAAAAATGAGGTAATTCTGCATGTATTTTAAACTGAAAATATACAATAAATTGTGCCATTTTTTTTCACATCCTGACTCAGTTACAACATGACGGAGCCACTCTCCGTGTGGAGATTTTAAAAAATGAGTCTATTCTTTGCCTGCTTGAATTCTTGGTTTTAATTAATTCTCTGTTATCGATTATACAATCAAATCGACGAATTTTATATGTTGTTAAAGCCAAATACCCACAGTACTACTGAAGCTTAACTTCTTTCAACGCCTGGTAGAGGCCTGGGAGAGTTGCAGTAGTTACATCTAGAGACTTGAAGTGATTCAACAAATACTTTTGGATTTTTCATCCGATTAAGTGAATTTGGCATGCAGTGTTTCTTGTACAATTAGAAACAACAATGCGCATGTTATTTACATAATCTTTCGCAGGTCTCTGGTTAAAAAAATCCAGCCCATTTTGCTGTTGTTTTTTTTTTTCTAAAATAAAAATGAGAGACCTATATTTTCAACTGAAGTTATAATGAAGGTGTTAATGCGTTACAGAGATTCCACATCAAAATGAGCACTGCGGACACTAACACTGTAGTTTGAACTGACACATCGAAAATTATCAAACACGCCAGACATATCTGGCTCCAGTTTACTAAGGCTGCATTTCAATAACAGCTTTATCTCGCAGAGTTCGAATTGTTAAATACATATAATACATATATAATACATATATATATATATATATATATGTTTTTCTCATTAATTAATCAATTAATTCATTTTGATTGCCTTAGATCTATAAAAATTAAAGGGACTACCTGCAAACCAACATGAGAATCTAGATTCTTTAACACACATTAGAATGAAATGTGCCATCAAACAGAGGGGATCTTTCATTTTCACAGATAAATATCGTATTTCTTTTCACGCCCGTATTTGTTTGTCAGTTATGGGATGTTTAACATTTATGAATACTTCTTATATTGGTTTTATTAGTTGAAGATTTTAATAAAATAATCTTAGGAAAAATACAATTGACTACATCAGAGCGTGCGTTTTCAAGCTTTATCACTTTAAACTTTTTTTTTTCACATTTAAACACCAAAAAGATCATTCTTGAAAGGCTTATCTTTATATAATAGACATAAAGGCGAAAAGTAAGATCATTAAGGACAACTGTTGACAGTGAATCTTTTTTCTTTTTTTCTTTTTTTTTTTTTTAATAACGTTCGCCTACGCCACCGATTTTTTTTTTCATATAAAAAGCCATCCAGTGTATTCAGATCCTCACCTTTCTTTCTCTGTCTATCAAACATTATTGATTTACCTTCATTAGTAGGACATTTTATCATCCAAGTACCCACAGAGAGCATGTCTAGTTGATTAGTCAATGTACTTAGATGGTCATTTGGACCTGTTATTGGAGATGTGGTAATTTGTGACATAGGAGCTGTATAGAAAATGATGAATATGTCTCTATCTACAACTCTGAGGTGAAAAATCGCAGAGGCGAGACAAAGGAAAACGTGGGCACTGGGCAGACACTTTGGACCGAGGAAGACCTCTTATAAACGTTGACAATGGCAAAAACACATAAAAATGGGAAGAGTTAACGTGGAATTATCTCCAGCTCCACCCCATGACTGACATGATTAAAAGGTCCAAGACCAAGACCAGGGTGTGTAGTGTTAGATAAGAAATCTTTTCCACGTAAATCCTGTCACAAAAGAAGTATTGCCTAGAGAATCTCTGTCCTTCTCTCTGATCTCTGATGTCGGTTTTCTTTCGATTTTCATCCTTTAAATCATGTGTCTAGCTATTCAATAGTAAGAAAATAGAATAAACTGAATTCTAAGCGCATGTTAAATTTGGTTTAAAAACAAAAAAAAAAGTAGTTTTTAGGTACAAATAAGAATTTGGAAATTGTGTCCGGACAATTAGTAGGAATTGTATGTACATGTATACATATATATATGTTTTTCTCATTAATTAATCAATTAATTAATTTTGATTGTCTTAGATCTATAAAACATAAAAGAGACTACTTGCAAACCAACTTGAGAATCCACTATCTTTCATCCGATTTTAACGACTAATGGTTCTTTAACTTGATTTACATATACACGGAACGTCCGAAATATATTCGCCCTTTTCTGAGAAGACCAGACACCGGGCTTCCCTACCCAAACAGCTAGAAGGCTGGTGAGTTACTGAAAAACAAAGCAAGCAGGCTCTAAGTCTTTCCCATCTGCCGCTTGGATACGAAATCCACTACGTCTTTACCATGAAGCAGACGCCCAACCCCAGAACCATGGTTCCCGTTGTTTTTATTTGTTTACCGGTGTTCTATAGCTCATCAAGGATCATTTCTATGAGGTTGTCAACCTCATATCTACGGCTTATTTCTTTCTGGGTTTCTTTTTTCACTCAAGAGAGTGAGAAGATCTATTAGAAGGATTTTAAGAGGACGTGGAAAAAAAACAATAGAGAATCAAACATCTTCAGTCAAAGGAACTATTCTCTGAACATTTGACTATGAGGGACAAGGTTGGGGGAGGGGGGGGGGGAGATGGGATCCGGGAATGAAGAAGAAAATAAAATGCGAGAGAAAAAAATGGCTAAAATCAACACTGCCTTTGTTTTACATCTTATATTCTTAATAAAATAAGAAATATCGTACTGAGTTTGTTAACTAGGGCAAATAAAAAAAATAAAAATATATATATATATATATATTATATGTGTCTGTTCCCCTCCCCTGTGTGTCTGTCTGCCTGTCTGTCTGCGTGTCTCTCTATCTATGTATATATCAATCGTCCATAAAGTTTCATCTTGGCATTCTGTCCTTTTTAAATGCTACATGTGGACTGTGTAAAAATTGGGATGCTAGTCTATTGCACTTTTGTACCAATGCACTTTTGTATCTCGTTCATATGAAAAGTATGCATAGTTTGATAGAGCCATAATGTAATGCTCATACTGTTCGTTCACCCGATGTTTATGAATCGTTTTTTCAGCCTGGCGCCTTTATGAGTCAGGGTCGATTTCTTGCAGCATAAAGGTGCGAAAAAAACGTAGGCAAATGACAGTTTTATGGATCCCACATCAGCCTCTCCTAAGAAGTGCCATTCACAATTGATGAGTTATTTATCGAGTTTTTTAGCAAGCGCCTGAATAGCACTTTAGACCGTACTGTTCGCTCGACGAACAAAGATGAATAAAACATAGATCTAGTATGGGCGTGAAATTTGCTACAAACAGTTCGGAAAACATTGCTTCATATTTTCGAGTATATAATTTTTATCTGGGATTTGGGGAGTAGGCGGTGGAATTGGTCGAAAGCGAACAAAGTAATTTAGAGATGTGTAATCCTAGGAACACCAAGATGCCTGAAATTTAGATTAGACTGTTTAACCACTGAAATGTTTGGTATCAATATTTTGTCTGTTGTAAATTCAGTTTTTATGAGCAGGAGATGAAGGCGAGGGAGCGGAGGGTGCAATAGTATGTAAAGAAAGCTCAAATATATGGTCAAAATTGTCCAAAATTATGAGGTCTTTACAATAATCTTAGGGCACTTATTTTGGAATATATGTCAAAATTCACGTAGGCTCACTCAAAGTAAATTATTTTTAAAAGCAAAAATTAAGAGACAATGATAATAAAGACGAATATGATTTTAAACAACAATATTTTGTTGATACGTCTTTATTTGCCAATCGGTTTATATAAAATTTGGCACGTCTTTCCATGCACGATATGAAATAAAACTATACAAGCTGTATACAAGCTTTGTCCTTTTGTAGCTTTCGGGAAAATTCAGTCTGTTTTGTTTGAAAAAAGAAAGAGACATATGGGTAAACATCTTTTAGCTGCATGCACAATTCCGACACTCGTGGACTAAACATCTTTTAGCTGCATGCACAATTCCGACACTCGTGGACTAAACATCTTTTAGCTGCATACACAACTTGGACACTCGTGGACAAAGTCTAACATAAATTAAAGTAAATAAAGCATGCTGTGAAATATTTGGAGACTGAAACAACCTATAATTCTTCATCATTTTTAAAACAAAATGGAGGGAAACTGGCGGTGTTACTGCTTAAGAAAAGTAAAACATTGCTCAAGGTTCATTATCTATATTGGCGCCATGCTTCAAAATTTGACACACAGCATCCCATTTGAAGGTCATAATTTAAGAAATTTAGTTTCATCTGTATACAGCGCAGTTCTCAGAACTTTCCTAACCCACTTTCCTCCTTCCATGAGCTGGTAAAAGGCAAAACTTTGTAATACCGAGAAGATAGTAAGGTGGTTCATTAGAACGTGGCCATCAGATGACTAAGAAACAACAACAATTTCGTTTCTCATTTTAAAGGAGTATGGATTTAGAACTAATTTTCCCGTAAATTGGTTGCTAAATACAAATGTTATAATCAAAACATTGTTTAAAAAAAAATTATTTCGAGGTTGGATCTTTTTACGATTTTTTTTTAAATCTTTGTTTTTAATTTTGATAATAAAAATAGTTTAGGTTTCAACAAACACACCAATTTGCCCTGAAATTTCACCCTGTTGCTCATCTGTAGCCCTATTCATCGCTCAGTTCTAGTCTGTCTCAATTTCACAGCAGACGTTCAATGGTAATTTCAAATCAAAATCATGATATGGAGTTTCGCAAAGTTCGAATATGTATATCACAATATACAGCAACTCCTTCCTGTCCTTCAGAGACGTGAAAACTACGAGTTTTGTTTTAACTAGATATGATGTAGTTGACTCAATATGCCAAGCCGCACAGCATCTGTGACATGCCGATGTGCCATTAAACCCTAACCTAAACCAACAAGGCTCAGAACAGCAAACTCTAATCCAGAGTGCCATTTGAAACATTTTGCAGCTACGTACATGGGCAATTTACCTGACATTAGAGCAGATTACCTTAGTCCGGAATTCCTTCGGGTAGCACGAACCAAATGGAAGCAATTGATATTTCTAACAGAAATGTCCAGGGACAGAAATATGAAAGAGAAAAACAGAAAAAAAAAAAAGACTGTATATCTTCGAGGATTGAAACCTCCAGTAATGAAAGTACACCTTCGTTTGCCTCCCTTGCCCACAGGTTCAGTTGATAGTGTGCGACTGCAAGATTTGCTCATATTTTGGGCAGATCAGAGTTTATTTAGCAAGGACTGATCATATGCCAAAGATTGGTGTAGCATAATGACCTGAAATAACATTAGGATTGAAACAGTAAGGATCGAAATAGCACAGACTGAAGGACCCTTGTGACGGCTACTTTATGTAACTTCCCCATAATTCAAAACACTTTAGAGTGCACAGGAAAAGATGTTTGAACGCAGTGGAAAAAAAAAGGTACTGGCAAGAGGGAAGCAGCTGTGTCTGTCAGAGAAGCCATACATTTCGGCCAGAAAACAAACAAACAAACAAACAAAAAAGACGTTATCTCCCTGTACGCTCAACGATGAAAAAAGGAAGGACAAAATAAACCAACAAATAAACATGTACACGCATAGCGATTCTCCCGTGGGATCACGCCCCCCACTCCCCCTTTCCACTCTCCCTCCCTTTCCCGCCCATCTTTCTTCTAACTCCGTGGTCACTTCTCAGATCTCGTCCGTTATACTTAATTCAACCTATGAATACAATCAAGGAATATTTGCTTGTACTTCAAGAGGTTTATTATTATTTTTTTTTATTTTAATTTAACATGCCGACATTTTTCTTAGTACAAGTGGACTAGTCTGCACTACAACTCTTGGCTGCTTTTCATAAGTGTCAGTTTTTTGCTTTTTTTTTTTTCAAAGTAGAGAGGCAATGTAACATTTCGAGTATTGCAATATGTGAATACTAAGCTGTTATTCAACTACAAAAAACACATCAGCACTGACTATATTAGATTTGATATCAGTGCGAATGATACAACTCGAACATTGAAATGATCTGTCAGAATGAGAAAACTACTATACTCGATTTAATACCTGGATCTTCGATAACTGGTCACTTAAGATGCCCGGCTCAACTGCTTCTGTTATGATAAAATGAATATTTTTTACATCGATAAAACGTTGGTTACTCTGCCCACTTGTTTAAATTGATCTATTCTTTCGTCTGCTAATGGCTACAGAAAGTGTATAAAATCTTAGTGATATAAACCCATATATTGTTAGAAACTCTCACCTCCTTTTGTTTTTCTTGCTAACCTTTTAAATTCCGCTATATCTATAGTATTCATTCAAGTGATTCTTGGAATCCCTGATCATTTTTTTAAAATACTTATTAAGTCCCCAATATCTCAACGACGGGAATGAATAGTACTGAAGCTTACATGGCCGTATACCGTTGACCTACCCTTAAACAAAGAATCATGCAGGATTTCCTTATGCAGCACTCGAGTCTAGATCTAGGGATACGTCGATTCCCATGGGTCTGATGCCGTAAGTTAATAACTTTGAGGACAGTTTGCATCAAAGTAAAAATTTATGACCATAGAAACATTATCAGAGGAGGCCTTAGTTGCAGTCTTAGGTGAACTGTGTTGTTTACGGAAATTTTCCAGTCTACTCGATGTCAAAAGAAAGCGAATTCCTTACCTTTTTCAGATGACGTAACGGTGTTGTTTAAAATTGTATTTATATAGATACATAATAAATATCTCTACAGAAACAACAGGCAAGTGTCATTAAAATATCTGCTTCTGCATTCTCTGACAGAACAGGTCGCGCCTTCTGTGTTTACGCTCTTACAGTGAATTACTTTTCTCATTTTTTGACGTAAGAGAGAGAGAGAGAAGGAGAGAGAGAGAAGGATGGGGAAGAGGTAAGAAGAGGCTTAAATGTAAATAAATATATTCATATGGATTTCATTCAAATGATAAACATTAGTTCCTCACGTTGAAATTTCAGTTTCTGAGGATCACGGGGCAGGACAATGCTCCAGACTGCCGAACCAGAGCGATGCTGTTTGTGGTGTTTTCTTGTTGTTTAACTGTTTGTTTCTTTATAATGACGATCAGTTAAGACCTACCTTTGGATATGATATACACCTGTTAAATGCAAGCACAAACACACAAATTGATCGCTGATTTCGCGGTATTTACCTTCAATTTGTAAAGCAATCCAAGTCAAGGTAAAGTCTCCACAGATGGCTAGAGTTACTGACAGAAATGTCTCCAGCGATACAGATTTAACCAGACCAAGAATTCAATTCCCCTGTCTTATGTGTCCCAACCAGGCAAATTTACCACCTCAGGTTCCACTTTTCTGGTCTTCAAATGTCGCTTGAGATAAAAATTATGACTTTGTCCGTTTTCTTCTCTTTTGATCACGTCTCTGAAGTTCTTTGCAATTCTGTTCCGTAACAGAAGATAGGCTCTGATACACTTATAAAATGTGCACTTGAGCATGCCCAAATTCCGATATCTTTTATATGTCACAGAGTGAGCACTTGCTTATCCAGGTAGCAGAGTGGTGAATGAGTAAAGGTTTGAGTTGACCACTGCACCACCACAGGCAGAAAAAAAAAAGAAATCTCTTTGGTCACAGAGACAGCTGTTCGCCGAAGTAACCCCTCTTCGTGTGAGGGGGCTGGACCAAATTAATCTCACAAAGTCATCGGAAAGTTGATGAGCAAGTTGCCATTTTTTTCTTCTCCCTTTCTCTCTCTCTCTTTCTCTGTTCAGCTTTCCTGTTGCTTTTACATCTATTATTTACGTTGCTGTATCGGTGAGTACATTTGTGGTGCTGTGTGGCATTCTGCGCACGTGCGAGCGTGAGTGGGCTTCAGTGATGATACAACGCCTGGGTCCAATGAATGGCGAGTACTTTCTCTGTACGGCTGATATCTCCGATTCCTCGCCCAAAGATCGCCGCGCCGGGAGAGAGAGAGAGTGAATGAGTGAGAGCGTGAGTGAGTGAGTGAGTGCGTGAGTGGGCGAGTCGCGCTCATCAGTTCTATCCGAATCTCGCTGCAACGCGCGGTAGCGCCGATCGTGGACATGGAATAAACTAGCAAAATACGTTTTGCAACATGTCACCTGCGGCATAAGTTAGTTGACGGAGGGCAAGTTTCGAAACTCCACAGTGAAACGTGGTACAAAATAGGCTTATGATTATTTGCACAAGGAGAATAAGATTGTGCTTCTGTGTTGTACATATGAAAGTTGTTATGAGTCTTACGTTGTTGTATAAAAAGATGTGATGTATGAAAGAAAAATAAATGAAGTAGAGGATGTAGACGTTGGGGGGGGGAGGGGGGGG
>JBCEWB010112127.1:0-11774 GCA_039654565.1 Peronia peronii
CTATCTATCTATCTATCTATCTATCTATCTATCTATCTATCTATCTATCTATCTATCTATCTTATCTATCTATCTATTTTCTCTTTGAAGAGGGTTAGTTTGAATATTTAAGGAATTAATAACACAATGTATTACATTGCAATGTTATTACAATATATTCCACTTGGTATTGGATCAGTTTATCACATTTTTATGAGTAGTTATAATTTCTTCCTGTCTCTGTTCGAATGCCTAGCTATGTTCATTTTCTGTAGGAAAATGATATTGTGTAGCCTGTAGAGGACGAATCAATCTTTTGGTAAACTCATAATTCTTACACAAGAGACACAATTATGTTTGGTCGTATTACTTTACGACGAACGAAACGATGACCTTCGGAACATCGAAAAAGAGAAAGGAAACAAACAGCAGAAAAAAATATACTTAGAATTTTGTTGTTGTTGTTGTTGTTTGTTCAGTGTCCAGATGAAGAATAACGAGAGGCCAAGAACGAAAAAAAAAAATGAAAAAGAAATGAAAAGGGTGCACTATCAGTTTCACAGTTTGCCTCAAGATAAGATCCAATCATGACTTTACTAATGAAAAACAATTTTTTAAAATCAAAATTTTCTCTCTCAGCAAAAACGTGATTATGTAGTCAAGAAAACACAGAGAGAACAGAAAAAGATTCTGTCAGTACTGCTGCCTAACACAAAATTTAATGAATTTAATGAATTTTACGACACATTTGAATAGGATAGAACGTGGGAAGAAATAACATAAAAGAATATTTTATTTCAAAACTTCCACAGTAAATTAGAACAACAGCTTGAAATATACAAGAAATAAAAGCGTCATAACAGGAAAAATATGTAAAAAAAAAACAAAAAAAACTGAAATTCATAAAAACGTATCCTAATCTTCCTAGATCCTCTTAGAGTTTCCTAAGAACAAAAATAGCCATTTGTTGTTTTGAGTGGAGTAATACATATGTATATAATGTATGTACATATTGTCAAAATATTTAATTAAAAGAAATTAAATATTAAGGCAGATCTAGATCTAAATTGCACAGAGGTATCTTCTTACTTCATCACTGTGACATGATAAGAAACAACAATGTCATATAGCTGGTCGATTGTCATAACTTGAATCTGTGTAGTCTCATCGTTAGAATTCCCATCATATGAAATACAATCAAAGCTGTCTTTGACCACGATTTAAGATCCCAAACACGACAATTCATCAATAAGAAATTTAATCTCGGCGCCATAAATAAACATCCTCTCATTCCACCCTATTGCTCACCCCCCCCCCCCCCCCCCACCCCATTGCCCAGATTATTTGGCAGATAGTTGACAGATTTTCGGAATTCATTCTTCAGGAAAGAATCTTTCCCTCATGACATGGGATATCCATATGGATAGCATTTTATCTATCGTGATTTTTGTTACAGATACGCTTAGGATTTCTCAGCCTTGGCTTCACCTTTGCGTTTGGTGCAATGTTCTCTAAGACTTGGCGTGTCCATCGTATCATGGCCAACAAAACGGCTGCCTCAATTGTTATGGTAAGTCTTCAACTATTCTCATCTACACCTTTGCAGGTCGAACGTACTTTGATACAACGGTTTTTCTCTGATAACTTCTGTTTTGAACAGTGATGAGATTAAATTTTGTGATCCTTCTTTTAACACAAGGTGAAATAAAGGATAGTTTGAAGGAAACAAAGTCATGTAAAAAGGCATTTTAAAAAAAACCATTATAGGAAGTAATATTGGAATAGGCGGAGAAATAATTTAACGACAAATAAACATGCCTTTTGTCAAAGTATTTTAGCATGCTAGCAATCACGATCATTCCTAACATAGGTCTTTGAATGTGACTTTTTCGTTCGTCATCACGTGTGGTTCAGTCAGTTTCCATGACCACCAACTGCTACAGCAATAATAAGATTTGCAGTTGTCTTCTTACAAACAACAACAACAACAACAACAAAACCAACAATAAAACAGCGGCCAACGCATTATCCTAATTAGAGACGAATCGTTTGTGTGACTCCTCACCAAAGAAACTTTTTTTTCTTTTTAGTCAAAGACAGCCGAATGCATTCCTTTGAAATTATTAATTTGCTATTATGTCGTTTAAAATTACGAAAGAATAATAGCTTTGTTGCTGCTTCTTCGGTCAATTCAAATTCTTATGGAGAAATTGATGAATAGGACAAACATCAAACACACATACACACACACTCGCACCTTCCCTCTGTGCACGCACAGCGACTGATGTCGATGTCGATAAAAGAAAATCAAACTAGTTTTCAAATTGTTTGTGACAAGAGTCATACAAGAATAACTATGAGGCTTTCAGACCTTTGAAAATCCGGCGAGACAAAAACTGTTGTGGGCTGGTAAATCATTCTTTGCTGTCTTTACATTTGTATTATAAAGCTGGGGAATCATGCAATCAGACTTTCTGAATCGATTCAAAGAAAGCACTAATGAATGAGTGAGGGAGTGAGTGAATGAGTGAGTGAGTGGGTGATGAGTGAGCGAGTGAGTGAGTGAGTAAGTGAGTGAGTGATGAGTGGGGGAGTGAGTGAGTGAGTGAGTGAGTGAGTGAGTGAGTGAGTGTGAGAGTAAGTGAGTGAGTGATGAGTGAGTGAGTGAGAGTGAGAGTGAGTGAGTGAGTGAGTAAGTGAGTGGGTGAGTGAGTGAGAGTGAGTGAGTGGGTGATGAGTGAGCGAGTGAGTGAGTGAGTGAATGAATGAGTGAGTGAGCGAGTGAGTGAGTAAGTGAGTGAGTGAGAGTGAGTGAGTGAGAGTGAGGGAGTGAGTGAGTAAGTGAGTGAGTGATGAGTGAGTGGGTGAGTGTGAGTGAGTGAGTGAGAGTAAGTGAGTGAGTGAATGAGTGAATGGTAACATGATAAAGATGCATTTTTTATGTGTTTGCATTGTAGAATACAAGGCACAATGCACACTGCATACTAATAAATGAATCACTATTGGACCTTATAGATTTAATGCCAATGCTAGACAAAGCAAGAGGAACGGCTAGTTTTGCAAGCAGTTTAATTGATTTGTTCTGACTCTCTCAATGTTCACATGGCGATTGTGAATCCTTTGTTTGTTTCATAATTTACGTTGTCACAATGAAAGAAATAGCCCACTCGGCGCCTTATATACATTGGCTGCGTTGCAAACAATAAAACTGTTACAACATGGATTGTTCTTGCACAGCTTATCACTGTTATAGCATTAGCAAGGCAAGATGAAGACAGAGTAACTTTCCAAGAAGAAAATATCCGTTTACTTTGTTCTTTGTTTATAACTGGATTTCAGCTTTCATAAATCACGAGCCTCCGGTCACGTGCAGTTTCAGAACGAAAATTGAAACAAATCTGACATTTTGTCACAATGTCTACCATTTCAGTTCTCTAGCTGGCTAAGCTTTTCGTTAAACGGTGATTTTAGAACAAGTCGATTCTTTTCTCTCTCTCTCTCTCTCTCTCTCTCTCAGTTTCCTGAGTCTTTATGTGTACCTTCTTCTCCCTGATGGCAAATTGATGGATAGTTCTCTTTGTTCTGTTGAGGACTCTGACCTGCACTTAATGTCTAACTGAATTATGTTTCTCAAATAGTTCAGGCATTCTGACAGCTCGTCGATAGCTTGACAGACTGACGTATCGTGATATTTCATGTTCTGAGTAAAATGGAACTTGATGTTTTTTCTTCAGTTTAAGCTAATATCTCACTTATTTCTTTGTGGAATTTTGTTACTTTTGCCTTATTGTGTTCAGTTGTAAATCTTCTTATCAAATGCTTAGCCTTTTTTCGACGAGATATTGCACTTTTGAGACAATTGCTTATTTCCCTGTAAAACGAACAAACAAGCAATAAAAAAAAAAAAAGAGATATCAGTCTGTCATGTCAGAGATTTGCGCCCAATCAAGTTATACGTCACCCTGCATCTCTGACCGCACCTGTTGACTGTGGCAATCGTGACAGCTGTGCAGGGTGAACATCAAAACATTTCCAACCTTTACAAGTCACTTCATTATTGTTATAGAAAAGAATAAAGAAAGAGAAGAAAAAAATAAGAAAGACAAAAATATTGAAAGAAAAATAACAAACCAAAACAATTTTGAAAAAACTAAAAACAAAACAACAACAAACAAAAATGTCGTTTTTCTTTTTCTACGAATGTTTCTACGTTAAAGTTGTATTTCTTTCTGAAATATGGTGAGAAAAAAGAATGATTACTTTATGTATATTTTTCTAAATTATGAAAGGAGTGTTTACTGTGGTTGCAAAAAACAAACAAACAAACAAACAAGCATATCATCATTGTCCTCAGAAAAGAAAAAAAAAAGTGTTTAAAATATGACAGGATACACAGAGTTCTTATTTTGTCCATCCAGAACACCTGGGCCAAATTGTTTCAACATTTCTATACCTTTTATGCCTTTCTTAAAAAAAACAGAGATATATGATAATTTCATCTGTCCCATGTCCTGTCTAGGACTCATGCCAAAAACACCAGTTTCCCACTTCAGTGTCAACCATGGTATCGTATTGTAAAATCGAAACATGACAAGTGTCTGTTGTACTCCTCGCAGAATAGTTAATCTCTTTGGTTAACAAAGGCAAACAGAGAATGCTATTGTGGACGGCACAGCAGTGCTGTCAGTTATTGTAGGTGGTATAGAAGTGCTATCAATAATTGTAAAAGGTACAACGGCTCCTAGTGGTAACGGAAGATGGTAAACTGGGCTAGTGTTAACTAAAGATGGCATATCAGTGCAAAGATATCTAAAGATAGTAAGACGATGCTAGCAGTAAGTGAAGATCGTACAGTATTACTAACACAGGATGAGACCGAGCGTGTTTCACATTGTACAAAATGCTTTTGTCAAGTAATCCCAAAATGTCCATGCAATGACATTAATATCTTCAACTGAAAAAAAAGGTGCACATCGGATTAACAACGTGTGAATTTTCATGCTTCTCTGTAGGAAGTCTCGTACTAGTGGCTGGTGTTTGGAGGGATGATTATACAGGCTCAAGTCCAATTAGAGCTTGAAGACTACACAGACTTAAGGACCGTTTGAGTTACAAGAGCACACAAACTTAATTCCGGCTAGCCGTTGCCTTTTTTTTTTTTTTAGATGATTTTGTCACTTCCTTGCACAAATGCACAAATAATTACTCTTCATATCCTCATTTGCAATAGTTTTTGAACAAATCATCGTTAGCCATGAGTCTTATTATACTAATAAAACAAATGCCATACTTTGATCTTTGCCAAAATGTTCTGAAACAATGTCAATATTGTCAAATGTCACTTATTATTCACCATCCCCAACATTATACAGTAGACAGTGAAAGCGGCAACCTATATGGTTGCCGGTCGGGAGGCTTAAATGAATGAATGGGAGAAGACAGGGCCGTATTGCGATAGCTCATCTGTGACGATGAGCAGCGTCAAAAGGCATTTTGTAATATCTCTAAAGCAAAAGCTCAGTTTGAGAAAACAGTTAAACGGATAGAAAATATTGTAAAAAGAATCAAAACAAAATTAAATACAAATAGAAAAGTTTCAATTTTACGATACATCGATCTGTCACGTTATTAGCGTGTTATCTCATCTCATATCTTGAAGAACTGTAGACTACAATGTTTTTTTCTCTTGACACGACCCCCTACATATTTGATTGACAGATCTCATTTTGACATCTGAAAACACTGTAATCCAAAATCACAAAGAAAACACACGGACGGAATAGTAGAAATTAAATATAAAGAGTTCAGAGTGGTCGGAATCTTTTCAAACAACGTTGAACAAACTGGTAATTGAGTACACAATGGCCGTGATGGATCAAGTTGATATCTCGGAGTTTAGATTGTCCTTACGTCTGAACTTGATATTGCTGACAGATTTCGTGTGTTTCGTCTTCATCTAAAAATTTACTGAGCCCTTCTAATTATATGCTTATCATTTTCTCCCTTTGTACTTACTGATTTTCTTTTTCCTCTTGCCTTTGTTTGTTTGTTTTGTTTTATGTTGTTTTATTTATTCTTTCTTTTTGTGTGTAGTTTATGACTGTCATGGGTATTGTCCTGTTGTGTGTATGGAGATGTATCAGGCCCGCAGTGGGTATGAAGCTTACAATTAATAATGTGTTTGTATTATGTATTATGGTGACATTCCCGTTTCTCTGTGTGTCTGTTTGTGTGTGTCTGTTTGTCTGTTATTTAAAAGCATGAACGCTGCATCTCTATAGGTCTATATGAGTTTTGTCGTGAGAGTGCAGCTTGATTTTTTTTTGTTTTACTTTCCACGGGATTATTTTCTTAAAACAATGATCAAAGGGTAAAATTCGATGAACTGTTGAATCTTCGAAACAATGCAAACAAAAATTAGATTAAAAATCCTCATATTTGTCCAGAAAAAAAAAATCTGATTCTCTTTTGTATTTACAAATAGCGTGGAAATATTATTTTCTCCAAAATCGATCGATAATAATGTCCAATTCGAATCCTGCATAAAAAAAAAAATCCGAACATATTAAAGGCGATAGAAAGATTATATTTCGTGTTAGGTGTATTAACGATCATGTATTTCAGTCCGATGTAAATATTCTTTTCTATTTTCTTTTTTTTTTCAAATAACTTTTGTGTTCACATTTATTGAGTGTGTTTTGCTGGCCTCACAGCTGGGAGATATCATGAACATATTGCTTCACTAATTAGTAAGCAGATTTCAATGACAAGGTTTCTGGCTACGCTAACAAAAACTTGTAATCTTGAGCAGGTTTTTTTTTTCACTCTGGTTGACATGAGCCATTCAAACATTAATCATTGAACTCCTGAGGAGGAGGATGTAACTTCCATGATTTTGATAACTCAGTAGCGGTGCTGATGGAACTTTCCACTTCTGCGACAATGGGAAAATAGGAAATACTTGTAGGATTAAATGTTCGATATTCAATAGCTGATAAACTTAGAATTTATTGTAGAACATAATTATTATAGACAGATTTCATATAACGCACTTTCCGACACAGTACAGGCTCTTAGCGCTTTATAACCTATTATCACCTCGACCTAATGAAGACAAAGACACTTGCGTTTTCAGCTTCCTGGGAAGCATACACAGCGGCTGCTTGCGTGGCACTGAAATCTATAACAATCTTATGATAATGTAGGTGTTTATTTTTTTTTTAATCTTTATTCGGGTACCCATTTAAATCTGAGTAAAGTGAAGAAATATGTGTAAATTAACGTCTTCCCTATGGAAGAAATGTCGAGCCCCGTTTGTACTGGAATCCACAAACTCCTCATCCCCGCGACCAACGGCTTAACTACTGACACTAGAAACATGGATCACAGAGAGTGTTTGACGCGACTATTGTCGTAGTAACAATAGCCATGAGTCTGTGAATAATCAATCATGATATCCAGGTTAAGCCGATCAAGGTCCCGTTGTTGATTATGCGAAAATAATGACAGCACATTTTGATTATGAACAGCTCTGTCCCGGCAGGATTATAGTTGTCTAATAAACGTCGCGTCTTCCTTTCCTGTAATTTAATCCCATGATTATGTGAAATCAAGTTAATTCTGCATATTTATCGGTGCAGTAACGAAAGTGAGACGGATTAGCTGTCTTATTATGATTATTATTATTGTTGTTGTTAGGCCTATTGTAACTTTTATTGCATTATTATAATTATTATTATTTGTAAATGGCAAGGAAAGTATGTCATAATCGGGTCGTGATCGAATTATGAATGGAATTAAACCGGTATTGGCCTTTCCCCATTAGGTCTGTTTGATGATTCGAATAGAAATGTTTTGTGGTGAGGCCAGACAAAATAAAGAAGAAATTCATATTAATCTGTTCTTTAATTGGTTTCTGAAGTTATGCCGTCAAATGTTCGATTAATCGCTGGTCATGAATATCTTCGGTTGTGTCAAGGTGAAGTAAACGTGATAGCAGTGGTAGTAGTAACAGTAGCAGCAGCAGCAGCAGTGGTAGTGGTAATAGTAGTATGGCAGCAGCAGCAGCAGTGGTAGTAGTAGTATTACACGTATAGTAGCAGTACTAGTAAGTTTAACAGTGGTGATAACTGATAACAGGAACAGCTAGCTATATGAATAATTAAAAAAATGTGTTATTTTATTCACAATTTTCAACTTTGAAAAATTGTTCCTGCTCAGTAAGCGAAATATAAACTTATATTTTTTTCTTAAACAGCAAAGTCCTATTTTCTTTTAACATTTTTTTCTTTGTTGCCCTGATGTTGAGCCAGGCAGGGCAATTTAGCAAATCTCATCAGTTTATTACTTTACAGCGCATTGATTCTCTGTATTATTATTGTTGTTTGTCTATTTCAGTGAATTTGGTTATTTGCCGGTTAATAACCTATGAGTTAGAATTCAAGGTATTTGTACAAAATTATGTAATCATGATAATCATTATCAAAATCATTGTATATAACTGTCTTAAAATTTAAGACTAATTGTCAGCCGGCCACCAACTACAAAAACACTAACAGAGATAGACAATAATCTGTAGAATTTGATATGTTAAAAATTGAATACAGAGATATCATAGGACCATTATTATTGTTGCTATTGTATTTAGTTATAATGCACACCAGTGTGAACTATCAAAGAGCTCTTTTGCAAAAGTATCCAAGTCATTGCCTAAAAATGTCCCAGTTTAGTGGAGAAAAACTGTGAGGTGGGCTTGGAGGACAGCAGCTTTTCTTCATGAAATCGGCATTTCTGCCTGTTGAAAACAATAATAGAAAAGAGGAGATAACCTAGACATGAAAAATTGATTTCTTGTTTCTTCATAAGAAGGGCCTATTTCCTGGCCGTAAAACTTTTGCAGATCTTTGAAGGAGTTGATGACCAGTCATAATACACAACGATCTTTCGCCAGTTTCTCATTGTTATGCTAGTAAAGAAAAGCGAGAGTGAAAAAGGGAGAAAAGAAAGAAAGAAATCAGTCAAAAATGTAATTCCTGACCTTTTGGTGCGGGATTCGCGGCTTTGTTGTATTATGTTTATTCTTTTCAATCCCATAATTTTGTTAAGTTTACCTTTGCTAAATTCTTCTTTGCTGTTTTCCCTTCATTATTCTCCTGACCTATCAGTCTAATATCTCTAATATTATCTAGTCATATTTTCTCAAATCCTCAATGTTCGATTTGTTTCAGTCGTAACCATGTGTTCTTTCTTCGATATCTTTGTCTCGTCTTTGAATGGCTGACATATCCCACTTTTTTGCCCGTTAAGGGGACAAACTGTGACATACCATTTTAGCATAGAATTAAACTATGTAAAAATAGACAAATTTACTTCAAACCTTATATAGTAAATTCAGTCTGCAAAATGTCGAAAACTTTAAACTGCTCTTCTAAACATTTTTAACTTTTCAAGGACAGGCCTTTGTTCCCCTGATTTCAATGTCCAACATTTCTTCCGAGGATTCAGCAGCCTACCATCTCATGACCTGTCTTGTGGTGCAGCAGTTTGGCCCTTCAGTGTGTTTCCAATCCAGCATCATTTCCTCCTGACTAATATTCTGTAATAAAATGCCACACACAGTTAATACACTTCATTGATAGAAGGTGGCGTTCTGATTTTAAGCTTGTCATAAGAGGACTACTAGAAAACACGATGTTGACCATTAGTGCTTTTTCACACATTTGAGCAGTTCACTTAAAGTTATTATATTCTACACGTTGTTGTGAACACCAAACACATCGAAATTAGTTTTCTGTGTGTTTGAGTTAAAAACAGTATTGGCATCGCTTCAGAACGCTTTGGCAAAGATCACAGTATGGCTTTTGTTTTATTAGCATAATATGACTCATGGCTAACGATGATTTGTTCGTTGAAGCTATTGCAGCTGATGAAATGAAGAGAAGTAGTTACTCATGCAATGAAGTGACAAAATTATCTTTCGAAAAAAAAAAAAAAGACAACGGCTAGCCGGAATTTAGTTTGAGTACTCTTGAAGCTCTAACAGTAACTGAAGTCTGTGTAGCCTTGAAGCTCTAGCAAGACTTAAGTCTGTGTCATTGTCATGTAACCTAGTCAGCCCTAACCTTATTCCTACTGAGAGAGGCCTTAAGTAATCGAATGATTCAATTGTCCTGCGGAAAATTGATGGCGTAATAAGTCCGATTAGACACGTAGACTAGCCGAACTTAAGTACAAGGACGGTTAAATATTTCGCTAGAGGCAACAGGACATGAAGACAATCCGGACTTAAGCACAGCTAGGTACTTTGATTTCAAAATGTGGTTCATGAACCGTATCCGGGAGTGTATGGCAGCGGTGATGTTGATGATGATGACGATGGAAGATTCAATAGACCGATTCAATAAGGACAAGACAAGAAGGGAAACATCAGGTGTTGCGGGAAATTACAGTTTTCTCTGCACTGGTGTTTTAAACATACAGGATTTGTAGGATTAAATCTGTAGGATAGCTGGCAATTGAAGATGCACAAGCATCAGAAAAGTGTATTCCCTCTACATACAGAGGTTTGCAACCCTTACCCATTATGTCACTCTGGCACAGGTATATCATTCTTTGATAGATTAGAAGCCAAAGAAAAAAAAAAAGCTGGCCGTGACTATTTGAACGAAAGATGATGCTTCCTCCCCCCTCTCCCCCCCCCCCTCCCGGCCCCTCCCCCAACCTCCTCCTCCTTCCCCGAGTTTTTTTAAGTCAGCAGCTTTTTTTTTTTTTTACCTCACCTGGAAAGAGGGGGGGGGGGGGGGGAGGGGGAGGGGGAATTGTTCATTGTGTCATAGACCTTTCTTTATTAGCTGATTAGCTGATCGTTAAAGTTCCTAGATCCTTTACCAAAAGTGTCCCTTCTGGGTTCTTATAATGGCTCAACCTAGCTTGAAATCTGGTCTTTCATCATGCCCGATTTTTACCAGACACGGTTTTTTTTTTTTTTTTGGATACTTTATGAGCATTGCTAAGACAAACCACTGAATTTTTCTGAGTATATGAAGTAACCAGAAGAGAACCCATGCCTCCGTGGGAGATTTTTTACAATATAGGTCAAACCGTACTGTCCTGCGACCAAAAGTATGCACACCTCAAGGTTGGTATTTTGGATGATTAAACTGAACGTTAATAAAATAAAGCGCGTTTGGTGTTCGAACGTTCAATTCAGATCAAACGCTCTCGTGAGTTTACTGTAAATTATTATCACCTTTTAAGATAACGCCAAAGACAGTAAGCTTTTTTTTTGGCTTTATATAAGTAGAAACACAGATCTTTATGCAACAATATTTGCCAACTTTCATATGGATATAGTCAGTAGTTTTCGAGTTCATAAGCCCTTTATAGGCTATAGTATAGATACGGGACTCAGCAGTTCACATGGAAAGTACAATAATCTAAGGTCATGGGTCACTTGCCTGCATAACATCTTAGGATGGCTGTTTGTAAGATTGGCAGGAAAGAGAGTACGTCCTCAGTTTTTAAAGATAATTATGTGTTTGTAGAGGGTGAGTTAACCGCACTCAATCATACCTGAAGTTGTATGAGCAACATTTGCTGGTCATTTCTCCAGCCGGCTAATCCAGGCTGTCAGTCAGGGAGGCAAGGGCAAATCTAAGGGTGTGAACAGACCAGAACTGGCGGTGTACTGGGGCTGGGACGGGAATGGTGGCTCACCATTCATATATTATGCTGCACGCCTAGGGCAATGGCGCTGCGCAGACCGCGACACGGTGGACCGCAAGCTGGCAGGGCCA
>JBCEWB010112138.1:0-11774 GCA_039654565.1 Peronia peronii
TCTATCTATCTATCTATCTATCTATCTATCTATCTATCTATCTATCTATCTATCTATCTATCTATCTATCAATCTATTTATCTGTCTATCTATCTATCTATCTATCTGTCTGTCTATTATATAGCTTTTTGCCTTTTTTTTTGTACTTGGTTAGTTGCCAGTAGACATTCGTCTTAATTTTAAGACATTTTTATAAAATAAAGATGATGATGAAGATGATGATGGCCTGAGGAAGAGCCAATTTGGCTTGAAAATTTGGCAATTACTATTAACATCAAGATCAAGTTGTTTATATATGGTATTTGCTGTTTTTAAATTGTTTAATTAGTTGCCGGTGAGACGGTCTTATTATATTTTATAAAATGAGGATGATAATGATTTTTTTAAAAATTTCATTCTTTCATCTTTCCATTTGTTCGATATTGCTGTATTTATCCATTTAAGCATTTTTTGTTCTTCATATTAATTAAAACTTTAAATACCGGCTGACAATCTTTGTGGTCTTTAAAGACAGTTGTGCAAAATGATGATCATGATGACAGTAATGGAGATTATTGAAGTGCTTCTAAACCAGCAATATTGATAACTACCATGCCTAAGTGTTATGTTATGTGCTCATAAAATATGTTCGTAGTAAATCCTTGTCATGGCGTCTCGAATTCGTTGGTTAAAGTGGTGATGGCGGGGGTGGGGGGAGGAGCTGGGGGGGGGGGGGTGGGGGTGGAGAGAGAGGCTTGAAATACTTATTTCTTTTCATCAAACTTTTCCCACCAAAACAAAATAATCATAATCATAATAATAATAATAATAACAATAATAAAATAAAAAATCAGGTGTTAACTTGGACTCGAATATTTTTGACAACAGGTTTGTTATGCGAGATAAGACCTACTACTGATTAACAGAATGATTCATCTACATTAGTCATCTGTCCGAGGCACGCTCCCACTCGATACATACACCACGATGCCATGATTGTAATCCTTTTTCACTAACGGTGTGATGATTCTGAACCGCATTTCTTCTAGAAACTGGATAAACTACATAAGACTATAAGCCTCATGATAGAAGTTAGGACGCCACGGTATAAGTTTAGAGTACACAGTAATGCTTTGATGCTGTGAGCTAGATCTGCGTCATATTATATGTCAAGCCTCCCCTCTTAAGTCGATAATCACATTAAATATGGCTGACACCTATACGCTTTATGTGACGTCACGTTACTCCGATAGTTATCGGAGTTATTGTGGAATTTGACGATTGCATTGTTAGCGAAGTGCTCTAGATGAATTGCTTTGTTGGGTCAAACTTTCCATAGCAATACAAAAGAAAGGTTCCAGTACAAACTTAGATCTAAATGTTTGACAAATGTGTGTGTGTAAGATAAGTCACGTATGATCCATTCATTATCAGTCATTGAAATGTACTGAGATCCTGCCCTTTCTATTCATTGTTCCGTGTCTTAGTGATGTATCCCTCTATATCTCACACTACTAAACTGTTTTTATCGTCTTTCAATAAAATACAATTTCCATTATGTTCGTTGTTAAGCTTTAGTGATAAGCTTATAGTAATGGGAGCGACATTTTCAATCACCAACACTAAATGTTGGAGACTATTATGTGGAATATGCCCGATGTCTAAGTCTTTAATGAGTTGAACGAGAACACCCATTGTACAAAGTTATGAATATCAAACTATGCGGAGCGATGTCTGTGAGAGCGCTCGAAGTAAAAATACGGTTCGCTTAATTAATCAATCAACCAAGAATTCAACTTAAAATCCAAGAAAGTTGATATCTAAATTGTAAAGGCATCTTTAATTTTGTGGAGCTATAACGATCGTGTACATCATGTACAGAATAATTAAACGCCAATTTCGAAGAAATTGAACTATCACACTGTCCGAAAATATTCCGATTTCGCCTGAAGCACTGCTTAGTGATTTGTCCTCTGTACAGTTATGTTGATCCAGGTTTCCCTTTCTATGTTATCTGCTGACAAAGTCTGGAGCCGTGTTGACTGAAAATACGGGCTACTGGACAGGATCTTATTCAAGTCTTATCGCGGTCCGCGATTTTCTACACTGCTATCCTGAAAATGGCCCTCGCTGTTCAACGGGACCATTTAACGGTTCAATTCCGCTAATCACTTAGAGTTGTTAGCATTGACGACCAACGATCTGAACCAACGGGTCGCTCTCTTACACTCTGGGCTCTGCTATTGTGATGTTGACCTGTCTATAGAGCCCAAGATCATTAGATAACGGCCATTATTTAGTCTTGTCGATATAGGGTTTTCTTAAAGGAAACGAAATTTTGTTCCGAATCTTGCTTTGCGTAGTCATTTTCCAACTTTAATAATTTAACATACCCTTTTGTCTATTTGTCTTTGTTTTTGTTTCTTTGTATTTTGTTTTGTTTTGTTTTTTGTTTGTTTGTTTTTGTTATTGTTTTTTTTGTTTTTAAAACATCGTTCAAAGTTATCTATTTTCCAGTTGCCCCGCTCACGAATATTTTCTGCCCAGGCGAATTCTGCCCAGTAATACATAAGGTTATAACACTCTTTTTAACTTATTTATTTATTTATATTTATTTATTTATTTATTATTATTATTATTATTTTAGGTCCATGAAAGCTGTCTTCCTTCAAAGCCTGGAATTAGATTAACAAATTTAAACTATTAACAAAAGAACTACCTCATTCGCTGAGTGTCGCAACTCGCGTACCTTTCAACCAAGTGAACATTATGCTTACTCAGACCATGTCTGACTGGTGCAAGCTTGAGAATGAGCAGGAAAACTAGCCGCGCACTATTTGGTACAACAACAATCACTCTGACTGCCTCGCACTTCAGAAAAAAAGGCTATCCAGCTGGACTGATAAGAGGAAGGACCAAACCAAAGATGAAATCACGATCGGCCATTTCTAAAATACTTTCACGACCAAGATAAATTTTTCCATTTATAGTGATCGGGCGAAGAAAAAAGAGGCACTCACGTTCTGACAGATAAGATCTTCTTATTAATTTGTCTAACTGTAGGAAAACTGACCATTCGCCTACATGAATTTCTTTGTGCCAATGACAAAGACGAAATTTTCAGCTGTTTTCGAGTCCGAGGAATCAACTGGGTTTTTAATATCACGTCTGTTATAGGCAAAATCCACGACTATCCCACCCAATCTATTTTATGATATTATCTTAAGTGACTGAAAATGAGAGAACAAGGCAGGCAAACTTATATCTAAAGCACCCCGAAATCCGATGCTATCTTAGTCGATGAGTTCAACTGAAAGATAACTCTGCCGCCCACGATAGCGTGAGTCTTCTCCTTCAAAATGTGGTCATAACTATTGCGGAGACTTGTGAGTTTGTGTGTGCGTGTATGTGTGTGTGTGTGTGTGTGTGTGTGTGTGTGTGTGTGTGTGTGTGTGTGTGCGCGTGTTTCAACAGTCTATGTTTAAACATCGCTTTGATATTACGTTCGTGAATTTTGATCGACAACAAGTTTTAGTTTTGTTTAGTCATTCCGACAGATTTCTTGTTTGTTTTGCATCGACACCTGAGATTTTTCATAAAAACTTGAATACAGATAATACAAATCCCGTCATCTTGTGCTTCTGCCGTTATGAGTTCCACCCCTATGTTCTTACTTTGTTGGGCAATTTGACATAACATTATCATTATTTCAACTTGCACGCATAATAATACCGGTTTGGTTATTCTCAAGCTTACTGATATTATGTACTTCACAATCATACATTATGCATTGTTAGGCAAGGCAATAATAAATTACTGTTTAACCGTTCCTAATCTCCTGATCTGCTGAACGGCACAACCATAGCGGGGAGATTGGATAAGGATTATTGTATACCACGAACTACTTCAGACCTTACATTATAGCGCTACTTTGGAGGACTTCTCGTGTTCTTCACTAGCTTATATCTCATTCTGAAGTAAGGGTACACTCTTATATACACAGTGATGGCTAATCGTTCTTTTGTTGGATAAATGAATTTTGGGACTCTCTCGTAGGTGAATATTACAATATTTCCTGTTATTGTTGTAATTTGTTTTTCTTTGTTTTTTTGTGTGTTTTTTAAAAAATTATATTATTATTGATATGTTTTTTTATTGTTATTATCATTTTTTATTTTATTCCTTTTTTATATTTTTATCATTATTATTTTTGTTGTTGTTGTTGTTCCCGATTTGTTTCAATTCTGTTTCGTTAGAGAATGTTGATTGTACGAAAATTTACGAAAAATATGCTCCTCTCACGAATAAGGTAGATCTCATTAGTCATGCATCGTCCTGCTAGTAGGGACAATCTACAGGACCAACGCGATTTTTCAATCAGATCGGGATGGGATATAAAGTTTCTAGATTCCTTGGTCACTTTCTAATTATGTCTGCATATCTGCTAAAGAGGAATGTGCTAGTAAAAGGGGTTTTGTTCTCTGCACAAAAAATTTCCCTTGGCATGTAATAGTGTCAGTTAGTTTTCGTGTAGGAACGTGTCTCCTTTGGTATTTCGGCGGCATAGAAGATGCTCTTTAGTCCTTTTAATGAAAATTATTGCTCAAGTAACAACTCGTTCAGATGCCACCAGCTCGACTTTTATAAGTCTTATTAAGTTATTATTATGTTCATGCAAAACATAACAAGTTGCAAAAGCCATAATGTCAGTCCTGTACATAGGCAAAATTATATTGTATGGAAACTGGAGTCCGAAATAGCATTAGAGTCCTAAGTTAACCAGTAATAGAATGGCTGAGAAATAATATTTATCCATGGAAAGACAAGAGATTCTGTCAAGATTTCCCCGGGGCCTTAAAAGCATGAAGTTAAATATATAGCCCATTCATTTCAGAGACCGACTGAAAACAAATTTCAAAGAAAATGCAGGTGAAGTTAGAATGTCCACTACCATGAAAACCTCATACTCTGTGAGGACTAACATGGAACCCACGGGGAGCAAGGTCCCAAGACAGCAAGCAATACTGGAAGACTTTAAGGTCCAGGCTGAGATAAAGAAAATATGACTGACTAAACAGGAAATCGAAAAGAAATCACAGAACAAAAGAGTTTGGAAATGGCTTGTTGAGAATCTATACTCCACTGGGGTTTTAAGAGGTTGATGATGAAATTCGGTGTACATAATAATAACAATAGAGAGAATTAAGACAACACTTATCTCTGTATACTACAGGCACTACGGGATTTACAATCTATCAATACTCCTACAGACCCAAAGGAAATACTCACATACGTTGTCACCGCCTCAGGAAGCACACAATGCGGCTGCCTGTTAGGAGCTCATAATTATGTAAGTCTAACAATATTATGCTGTGTCTATAGTGGGACACCTATTTTAATATGTCGAGTCGGGAAATTAATTATCTCTCTCAAGGACAACATGTTGCGATCTCTTAGAGTCTGAACCTGGAACTTTTGATCTCGAGTTCGACGATCCAACCACTAGGCCACTCCCACCATGGGGTAGAGCCACACTGAAGTTATGTGGTACAATAATATCTATAAGGTGCGCAAACAAGGGGCAAAAAGATCGACGGTAAAGGGAAGGGAAACGGTAACTGACGGGGAAAAAAACTATGAAGGTGGGGAAAGGTGGAATAGGTGGGATGGGGGGTTGGGGGAGGGAGGGGGGGGGGGAGAGAATCCATGCAAAGGTTGTGCTAAGTGCCAAGGACACACAGGGTCTTCAAAAATCAGACTGATCTCCCAAGAAGGAAGTGGTCACCCAGACGGAAATTACAGGTAAACATTGATCCAGTCAACACGGGGACTGCAGCATAACGTCAGTGTAATTATAGTCACTATAAACTGGAGAGTTTCTACCTGCACTCTAAACAGACTCAGTGGGGCAGAAAGGAGCAATATTGACTTGTGTAACACGTTACGTAATCTCTGTAACTGATGCTTTCGTGTGCTGTTGCTTTTTCTTTGTCTTCCTCTTACTCTCCTTCTTTCTATTCTTCCCGCTCTTCTTTTCCCTCTTCTATTCTTTCTGTTTTCCCTTCTCCTTCCCCATTAGCATCTCCTTCTTTATTATCATCTTCTTCGTTTACTCCTCTTCTTTTCCTCCTCCTTTTTCTTCTTCTTCTTCGTTTTCATCATGTTCTTCCTCTCTTCATGTGGGACGCGCACTTATTATCTAAGGACCCGCTCGTTGCCTCAGGTGATTCACGATTTGGCAGGACCTCAGCCTGTGTCTGTCTCTGCTAGCACGTGTAATTCCGACGGTAAGCACAAGCAGCTCAGTCTTTTTCCCTAAGATTTGTCAGTCGATTTTTCTCGATTTTGTTCGGCTGTGCTGAACTTTATTGAAGTTCATCCTAAATACCCTGATATAGCTATTTACACGTCAGATAAAATTGTGGATGGTATCATCTAAACTGCAGATATATTATTGATTTGAATTGATGTGGTGCAAAGAGTGCCCTATTATTACAAAATCAAGCAATGATGCTTTGCCGTCCAACAATATCAACAACCTTGTCGGTGAAACAGGTTAGATATCCATTTCAAACATTTTGCAATATGGCAGCGAGTGGCCACAAATAACAATTTGTTTCTTAAAAGGTTCACCTACAGTAGCAAATTAGGCATTTCTCATAGTAAGGTTTGGACGGAGGGGGATAAAAGTTAAGAAAAAGAACCTAAAACCAAAGTTATGTTTTTTTTTCAGGGATTTGTGGGATAGGGTAAGAGCTTGCAACCCAAAATTAACTGGTAACCATTGCCGCCGCCCTACATGTTTCAAAACAGCTGAGATAGCTACCTTTTAGGAGCTGACAAGCCTTAGCATATCGAATTGGAAAATCAAAAAGGTTAGAGAAGAAGAAAGCGAAGCGAGAAAAACAGTAGAATAGAGAGAACTAATAATAGAGAGTTTTTATGTAGTTCTTGTCCCAGCACGGAACAAACTCTTAAGTGTTTTACAATCTATTATTATCCCCGACAGACTCAAAGAAGACACTCAGTTACATTTCAGCTTCCTAGTAGGCACGCAAGGCGGCTACCCGTTAGGTGCTCAGATCCGAACAGCCTGACACTACCATTCTCTGTCTATGTTGGCCAATCACTGGTTCGGATCAAGAAATAAGTGCGAATAAAATGTTATTATGTCTTTCCCAAGAACAAATGTCGGGACCCTTCGTTGGGGTTCGATGCCGGAACTTTTTATCCAGAGTTCTATGACCCGCAGTAGATCATCGATAGTACACATAATAAAAGAAAAACGGAAGTAAGGAAAGAAGACGATAAAAAAATAGAATAGAATAAAATGAAGATGAAAAAGGAGATGCAAGAGACGACCACGAGGAAAGGTGATCTCAGTTCATGAACTTTCTACAGTTCCTTCACTATCATCTCCATATTCTATACGTCATGAGTCGATGCCAAGAGCAGGACTTGCGATCTGTGGTTACGGCAGCACCGTCAGTGGGCGTGGAATGGCAGGAGTAGATCTATCGACCTAATACAAACAATGGGCCCGCTGGACCTGAAAGTCGTGACTGACTTGGTCCAGATATAATAACAATACTGGTACTGCAGTACTGACATATCTATGCATGTCATACAGACTTAGGTATGCGAGCCAAGGGCGTCTTAAGTCATGGTTACTTTGTGAATGTAAATGTGTATGTGTGCATGTTGTATGTGAGCGTTTGCAAAGGGATGTTATGTTAGTTTTGTGTCGTTCTTAGGTTCCAAAATATACTATTTGCTATCTCCACCTCTCACGTCTAGACGATCAAAATTAAATTTGCTAACTTTTATGTATAGCAACAGATAGTTAACGTTTCACTAACTCCACACAAAGTTAACTTTTGTGTATCTCCTCTCACTTAACCTGCGAAAGTTCATGCAATTAAATTTTGTGCACACTATATAAAGTCATCTTTTGTGTATTTCCATACAAAGTTAACTTCTTCTTTTGCTCATTCTTCATCTTTTTGGCATCGGTTTTAAGTTCTTCTATTTCTTCCTCTTCTTCTTTCTTTCATTTCGTTCACACTCTCCCACCTCCTTTTCTACTTTTACTTCATTTTGCTTTTGCAGTTGACTCCGGCGATTTTTTTTTTTAATTCTTCTTTTTTAATGTAGTTCATCATAGGCTATCAGCTCTCTCATCTCATCTGTCCCTTGAGTTCTGCCAATGGCAGAGTTGAGATGAGACTACCAATTTTCTCTCTGAAACCCACATTCAATACCAGACTGATATGCCACATGGCAAAGTCAGCAGAGGCAAGCTGAAAATGACAGACCGGCAATATGGAATTGTCACTGGAACTTGAGGTTTAGCCTGTGAGATATACAAGATGGTCCAGGCAGCTGTAAGCCCATACGTAAATCTCCTTATGTATGGCTTTCTGCAATCCAACAGTCCATTCTGGTCCATCTTTTTGGATGCTTTCACCACATCTCTCCCTTTGTCCCCTTTCTCAGGTTCTGGCCTCTGACGTGTCTTGTAGGATGATATTTATCAAGGCCTGACTTCACTATACACTGAGCTTTTGCTGGTTCGCTGTACCGTTAGTTGTCGAGGGAAGACATAGTCCTCTGCCAGATGGGTAGTCTGGAGAAGGGTCATGTTATGAGCTATGAGTGTGCTTGCTACGGACCCGCTCCAGCACTAAATAGATTTTCTTCTGGCTGTCCAGTTAGAGTATTACTTTGGTGTTGTGCGCCATGAGGGGTGATTGATTAGAGGGAATTCCCATCAAGATCCAAAACTTTTTGGGGTGGGATGTATTTAGGGACTGAAGTATCTAAGTTCTCCAAAGCTTGTCAAAGAAAACACAGGACTAAATCTTCACAGTTTCTTTTCTTCATTACAGTTAAGAGATTTTCGTGTGGTCCTACAACTGCCTGGATCATCTTACTTTATCTTACAGACTTGACCTCAAGTTTGATTGACAATTCCGTATTGCCTTTCGGCTTTATCATATTGAGATATCAGTCTGGTATTGAATTTCAGTTCCGTTAGTACTAAATAACCCCTCCACACTATATCCCTGTTTCCCTACCCTCCACCCCCAAACGATTCTATCCCTTGTTACTACCTAATCCTCCCTCCTCTGATACTCTTTCTGCACCTTCGGGTCTCTGGTATGGGGTCTGGACCATGTGATTGGTCAAGCTGAACTAATCCTACGAAAGCTCGGTGCCGTACCAATCACTAACCCTCATTGTCCCACACTTCGGAGAGACAGTTCTCTATCAGGCACATGAAACAAGCAAACATACCGTAACTTCACAATCGTCTATAACAGTTTTTCTTGAAGAAACGTAACCCTAAATGTGTTTGAAATTTGTGATGTTTGGAACATTTTTATTACGGAGTGAAGAATTTCATCTCAAGAAGTTCAGCAGAGACAAGCAATGTTTTCGTATGCCATGTTTTCCTTTCCTCATTTTTGTTAACAAGTTATAAGCCATTTTCTCTACTCATGCCCTTCAACAGATTATTGTTAACAATCTGATCAAGCGAGCAGGTATGAACTAAATGATAGGAATTCTAGCTTAAAGTGAACCTCGATAGAGAAACAGAGGGAAATTGATAGAGAGATGATAATATTTAGAGAGACAAAAACCTCGTATGTCAAATTATAATTGTTTATATTAAAATATTTCTCAGCATTAAGTCTGTTACGAATACTAATCATGAAATAAGGTGGTGGATATATACATCTTAGAGCCACATATTCCTACAAACTCCCTGGAACTGAGATGCATAATTTTCGTACTGGCCTCTTCAAGGTTAAATAGGCGCCCAAAGGGTGAAGGATACACCGTCAGGAAGGTCCGAGCAAATCCGTCACAAAGAACAGCGTGACTCGCAGCCAACAAAGCGTGCATGTAAGGCGTTACCAATTTGTCCACCACGCTGGTGCAATCATGCACTGGAACCGGCACATTGTCCTCCCACGTGTGGTCATTCGTGGTCACCTACATGTCCAGTTTTTCATGTGATGGTAAAGAAATCATTCAAATGTTCCCTGACTTATTGCCAACCAAAACGACAGAGTTAGAGTGATTGTGGGATACTCTCAAGTGAATGTGTGGTCATTTCAATGTCTTGATAATTCAAGCAATGGTCAGGTACTTACCGAAGTGATTCTTCGGTGACCAATTCCAATGTCCCAGGTTTGAGAGAATGACTGTGAAATTCTCACATTGTTCAGTGATTGCTGCTTCAACGTCCGGTGAGTTCCAAAAGTAGTGGAATTCTCAGATAGGTTCTTCTTTAGTCTTCCAGGACTTCAAGGATGGCAGAATCCTTCATATATTTACTAATGGATAGTCGCTCTAGTATTTTGTGATTTCTCATTTCGTGGAATTATGTCTATTCCAAGATCGAGGGGTCGGTCCAACGTCTGTTTTTTTTTTCTGCGTAGATAGCAATTTCGTGCAACTAGTGATGTCTTCCTTGTGCAATGTGGAATCTTCTCTGTGGAATTGTACCTGTAGAAAAGTGAGTTTTGAGGACAGTGGAATATCGGCTACGTGTGACCCATTTTCTTTCAGAAGACTCTTGGAGAGAAATAACTCCTGCTAGATGTTATGCATCCGCTAGGAAGGCTGTCTGAGGTTTTCATGCATCGTCAACATATCACACGCGAGTCATTATAGGTAGTTTTCTCTTGCATGGCCTCGGCAGCAAAGGTTTCCAAATTCATCTTTTCTATATTTCTTCATGTTATCGTGAATGAGTGCTCAGCCATGAGAAGAGTTGCCCACAATGCGCAGTCTAACAAAATGTAATCATTTCATACATAATATAAACGATCACACCAAAACGTTGATGGTCACATATGAGGAAAACAAAATGACACTAATAAAAATATCAGCTTAGTAAGAACCTGATTATTCACAACTAAATATATTGAGACCTCTTGAACAGGCATAAGACAGTACCTTCAGGTATCTGTCATTTCATTTACAAATTTCTTTGGTTATAGTCCAAAGAGAGTGTTTATTTCCCCGTCTTGTTTTCTTCTTTTGCCGTTGAGCGTTGAAGGAGATAAAATTGTCTTACTTGGATTAGATGACGTACGGTGAAAGACAGTTGGTTTCAGTTATCAGAATGTCTTCCACTCTGCCCAACCACCTTTTCTTTGTTCCTTGCTCAGTCTCTGCCTCTGAGACCCGACTCCTATCTTTCATGTGGAAGATCAAAGTGGTTTCCATTTTTTGTAAAAAAAAAAAAAAAAAACAGTCATTGCTGAATATGTGGCTTAGTGTCAAGTTTATCAAAGAACTATCTGTTCGCCACAATGACGACTAGAATTTGTACAAGGAATATTTTTCAACTTGCCCTGGAAAGGCCAGCATTATACTTGGAGTTTTCATGAGGTTCACTCATATATTTTTACAAGTTCTTTCCAATTTGAAATTTTGAATGCTAATAGTTTAAGCTTTTCCACTTTTTCATTCACATTTCGCACTAACTTGTCCTCTCTCTTACATCTTTGTTTTCTGCTTAAAATGCATTCACATCCATGATAACCTTGCTTTTGTTGTTAAGGTTTCTAAACTTCCGATGTCAAATTACTCTTGCATATTAAACTGGATCTGTTTTATTTACAATCTTTGACTGATTTGAATACTGTTTCATTTTTTTAAATTGTTAGTAGGCGTAATGTCGGTAGCCTAGTAATCCTGACAGATCTATCTATCTATCTATCTGTCTATCTATCTATCTATCTATCTATCTATCTATCTATCTATCTATCTATCTATCT
>JBCEWB010112170.1:0-27598 GCA_039654565.1 Peronia peronii
GTTGTTGTTGTTGTTGTTGTTGTTGTTGTTGTTGTTGTTGTTGTTGTTGTTGTTGTTGTTGTTGTTGTTGTTGACAGGAATTTTTAGTAATTGTAAATGTAAATTATGTTTATGTGTCTGGAGACAAGAGAAGATAATTAAAGCGCTCACTTCAGACATTACTTTGTAAGAACAATCGGATGTAGATTTAGATCTATATTTACTTCGGCTGATAGTTTAATTAAAAGATATATAGTATTATGATGCCAAACGTGACAATTGCGATGTAAAGCGAAAAATAATTAATCATAACGGGCGTCTTTTTTTTTTATTTCTCTGACAACCTGTGTTCGATGTTAGATGAAGATGTAAAACTTAGGTGAAAGAGAAAGTAGAAAACAAAGCACTGAGGTAGCCTAGCTGTGATATGGTGGGAAATAGATTCTGTGACTGCATAATGCATTGATGAGAGAACTGTCCGGTAAAGGAATTATGTGTGAACATGCAGGACGTTTTTCAAAATCAAAATAGGCAATACAGGTTCTGTTGTGAAAAAGTGGCCCCTGGATCATTATAATTTAGATGTTCTAGAAGGTGTTCTGGTGTTTAGTGGATGTAATCACACTGACACAAGAAAACATGATTTGCAAACTGACAACTCACTGATAAGATTTCTTAATGAAAGTTATGTTTCAGGTGTTGTTCCTCTTTTATTTCTATTTTATTTTATTTTATTTCTGAGATCAGCAGCTTAGCAGATAAAAGCCGATAATATGTCTGTGACAGATCGCTAATGTTTCGGTAGTGAGTGTAACCATTGCAAAGCTGTCTTAAAAATATCGACGCCTACTGTGACAGTAACGCGAATGACTGTTCATCATCCATCCATTAATCAATCATCACTGCTAAGGACTGAGCATGAATATGCATGAGCTAACTATTCTTGGCGTGAAGGGAAAACCTGAAAAGAAATAAAAAAAAGACAGCAACGGCAGCAAATACAACAGCAGCTGCTGGTTACCAAAATCAAGGCTCAAGATGGAGATATAATTTTCTTTATGGGCAGAGCATGTTGCTAGTTGTTTGTGCCTGTAATCGTGTGGATCGGGAAAGAAAAGAAAGGGGGAGGAGGGGAGGAGGGGAGGAGAGGGGTGGAGGGGGCGGAAAGGATGAAGTTTTGCCAGAATTTGCGGGAGAAAGAGGGGGGGGGGGGGGGAAATGAGGAAGAAGCTGGCTGGGAATGGATTAATATTATAGCTGGTTCGACTTTGGAATACAAGTTGTAATAGACGAAACTAATCAATGTGTATTCATAATCCTTGATAAATCTTTAGATCAAATATGACATTTTTTTCTTCCCGTTTTGGCCTCTTTGCTTCCTGTAAGATACCGGACTTCTTCATTTCAGTTTGCCATTAATTATTTTATACTCCGTTAGAATCATAATCATCACTCTCATCGGTATTCCTCTCTATGTTTATTTTTGATAAAGCTGGTATTACCGCTCCCTCCCCCTTTTTTTTTGTTTTTGTTTGTTTGTTCATTTGTATGTTTTTACTACAACTCTCTGTTTTCTTGTTCATTCATGGTCTTTTTTAGAGCAAACAAGGACCAGTGCAAGTTGATTTAAAGATACTGAAAAACAGTTAACATCAAGCAACACGAAATCCTCATATTCCAGCAAAATTAATGTCGAAATTAAAAAGAGCTGCTTGGCATCAAATAGTTTGCCATAGGCGTCGCCAGTCACTGTAACATCCATCTTATTCAATAGTAAAGTTTTGTTCAAATGACACTCTCCCATTCACCCACTTCCCCGCCCTTCCTACCTTCCCTCCCTCTCCCCCTCCCACCTTTAAAAAAAATGACTTGAAGAATTGGCTTTTACATTTCATGTCATAAAAGAAATTTCATATACCAGATGTTCTGAAAGATAAAACTTCAAAAATATTGAAGCTGGAAAGTAAACATTTGCAAGCTATAAGTGTTCATAATAAGGGTTTAATCCTACTGTTATTATCTAGCAAACAAAGCGTCATTAATTTCTTTGAGTTACTCTTATTAAGCTCTAATAACTAAATCTTGTTGAATTCATCATGCAATGTTGGCAACATCTAACATGAGTCGTTGACAATCCAGCATCAGAAGTTTGTAAGTGAGGAGAAAATACAACAAGCTCGTAGAATTTATGGTGGCCTAAAACATGAATTCCACATTTATTGGAAGATAAATTAATCCCCAGAATTGCGCCATACAAGCCAACTTCGTAATTTTCTGCCACATGAATCATGCTTCTGGGAGGCATATTGCTAAATCGAGAACGTTAATCAATAGCAGTTTGATTTTTGGCTGACTGATATCAATATGAAGGCCTCCAAGGAGCCAAAATAAAAAAGAACATTGACAAGCGTCAGTGACTAAGAAGATAACATTAGGTCTAACAATAAAATAACAGCAATAATAATAACAGCAATAGTAGTAATAATAGAAATACAAAGAGAGAATGGTTATAGAGCTTATCCCTGTGAAGTATGAGTTCTGAACGCTTTACAACATATTATTACACAGGCAAATCCTTTGGACGTACTCACATGTTTTCAGCTTCTTCGGCAAGCATAAAGCCGGCTATCTGATAGACTCTCAAATCCCTCTGTCTAACAATAATAGCCTCTGTCTATAGTGAGTTACTCATATTATCTATTTAAGTTAAACAAAACAAAAACATATAGAAACGAACACTAAAAATGTACATATAGACACGCTCGAAGGCCAGTGACCAAAGAGAATACAATATATTCACACACATCTTTGTCTTTTTGCACTCTTCTTTGAAGCAGTCTAAGAAGCATAGGTACATAATCGGGCAATCATCCTATTACATTCCAGACCTGTAGGAAATATTGGCTGTGATAGATTATTGAGCGGAAAGCTAAAGCAACAATTAAAGTTGCCCTACTGCCAGACGCACAGACAAAAACAAGAACAAAGCTTTTCTTTGCATTTTCTACCCATCTTATAGCTGTGGAGCTGCCAAAAATCGTAAGTGTATGCAAGCATGGAGATTAACAAAACAAACAAATAAACAGTAAAAGAAACGAGGAAGCAGGTGAAGAAGGGGGATTGCAAAGACATAAAAGAGGAAGACAAGAAATACAAGGAGCGGTGCAAAGTCAGAGCAAATGAGGATTGGAGGAGGAATTATGTGGAATCAAGAAAATTCAGATGGCAGAGCGAGAGAGTAGAAGAGAAGGGAGGGGGGGGGGGAGGGATAGGAGGATTGCCGCTGTGATTAAACAAAAGGAACCAAGAGACATAAAAGGTGTGACACAATTGGAAACAAAAGGAAAAAACAAAATGAATAGATGGTAGCATTTCGAAAATAAAACGAACGTTCTATAACAAACCTTCTTTTGGGTGGTCATTTTCCCACTATCATAACAAACTCTTTGTTTTTTGGTCTATAAATGCGGGCCACTTGAAAGCATGCTTGAAGTTATGTTAACAAGCTTATAGAGTTAACAAAAAAGAAAAAAACAAAAACAAAAACAAAAACACAGGCTATTCGCAGAGCGGTCGCAATATATCAATATTCAAATGAACTTTCCCCACTCCAAATGATGTCCAGCTAGTCCAAACTATAGAATAATCTGGAAGACTACCCAAACGTTACCACAGTGTATTATCATAGATATTATACTTAAAAGTATAGTCTATAGAAGTTAGTTGGGCAAGAACAACACTTTGATAGCTTTGCATTTCGGAAAGAAGTCTGTGGCTGTGCAGTCCATGAATCGAAGGCGGAGTAACATCATGGTGGAAGAGCGAAGTAGCACTGCAGCAAAGCAAAGGACCTCTGGTAGATGGCTAGCATGAAGAGGAGTGTCACACTCAAACAGCAAAGGAAGCCAGAGTTAGGAGGATAAATCAATGGGGGAAAAATGAAAAGATAGATATGAGAAAAGTTGCGTTATCGCTATGAAAAAGGTGGTAAGGCGTATTATAGAGAGAGGTAATGCCCTCGCAAACCAAAGGAGAGCATAGTTACGAGAAGTGGCACAATAATAATAATAATAATAATAATAGTAAAAATAAAAATAAGAATAACAAACGGAAAAGAGATACAGTCAATACAAGAGAGAAGGTATTGACACAAAACAAATTCTATAGTCATTTTAATGATTCATTTCACGTACGATAATTTTTATCTCATTTTCGGAGTTTCAGAGGGAGAAATACAAGAAGGCACAGAAAAGGACTAGTAAATAACCAAGACAACAAAGGACGTGTAAGATTATTACGGTAACTAGACAAACCCTGTCTTACTTCAGACTTAATCTGTTCCGATTTATTGAGTTGTGGATAATCGAGCTATTGGGAGCTTATCGCATAATCAAAACAGAGTTATTTGAGGTGAAACGATGTGTTCGGTCACTCAAACGGATAGGAGACGCAGAATTAGACACGGAAGCAGAATTAAAAACAACGATCAAAGATGAGGGCAATAGTGCAAGATAAAGTACAAGAAGAAACATGATGTTTCACAGCGCAGTGGGGATATTTTTTGACCAGCCTTGTCATTTCCCTTTGCCAGGCACAAGGATGTTGCACAAGCGACATAGAGAGGGAATAAGTGACTTTTACGCTCTTTGTTTGAAATGTACATTATAGAAAAAAAATACAAAGAAAAAAAAATCATTGTATGAAGAAACTGTTTTCTTTATGTTGTAATAATTTTAGCAAAAACAAATTGTGATCAGTTTTTCAAATGGCAAGCAGAAAAGTAAGTTTTTTCCTTCTTCACACTATTTCTTCACCAACCTTTGTGTCTGGTAAAGGGAAATAATAGCGCTGGTCAAAAACAATCACCATTGGAAGGTAAGTGGGGGAGGGCGAGGGGAAAGTCGAGATCACGCACAATACAATCCCAAAAAAAAAGGAGGGGGGGGGGAGGGAGAAGCAAGGGGAGCGGGAGTTGTACAAATCATGTAACAGCAGGTGGAGGAACAAGGGAAATAAAGTGCAACAGCTGATGATTGTGGAAAATATTGAGTCAGGGGCGATGATTGTGGAAACAAAATATAAAGAGACATGGCAATGCTTGTGGAAACAAAGTACTAAGATGCAAGATTGTAGAAATGAAGTGATCAAGGAACCGGCTTGTGAGAAAAGTAAAGATCAAGAAGCAAAAGTGTGGATTCTACAAGAGGCAGGATTGTGGAAACAAGGGATCAAGAGACAAGATTCTGGAACACAAAGATTAAAGGCAGGATTGTGAATCCAAAGATCAAGAGATAGGATAGGAAAAACAAAGGTTGAAGAGGCAGGATTGTGGAAACAAAAAAAAAATCAAGAGGGAGGACTGCAGAAACAAAAGATAAGAGGCAGGAATGAGGAAACAGGTGACAAAGAATAGGATTTTGGAAACATGGGATCAAGACGTAGGACTGATGAGACAAAGAATTATAAGGCTGGATTGTGGAAACAAAAATTAAAGAGGTAGAACTGTGGAGACAAAATATCAAGAGGCAGAATTGTGAAAACAAAGGATCAATAGGCAGGATTGTGGGAAAACAAATAGAGGCAGGATTGTGGAAACATGGTATCAAGGAACAGGATTGTGGAAATATAGTATAAAGGAACATGATTATGGAAACAATCTATAAAGATAGGACTGTGGAAATAGATGATAAAAAGGAAGGACTGTGGAAAGAAAAGATCAAAAAGCAGGACTGTGAAGAAGAAAAAAGGTGCATGAAAAAGGCTTGTAGAATAATTCGGAAACACACAAAGCAAAGGGAAAGTACAGTATAGTATAACAAATGGAATATAACGAAACTGGCATGAACAGGGAATCAGAGAGACAGAACATGAAGATCACAAAGAGGAAAAAAAAAGACAACTAAAACAGGAAAAGTCTGAGAAGATAATGGCTAGGTCGGCGTGGTGGACGAGCTCAGACAGAGAAAAAGGAAAACAGAAACTAATTGTGGCTGAGAATCACAAGACAGATATCGAGATCCCGCCTGATCTAGTTCGCCCAGTTCGTTAAATGCCGATAAGAGCCAGAAAATTGCTGTGTAAGGGGAGACAGACATCGAATGGCATGCAAACTTTGGGGCCAGAGGAGAAAATGAACAATCACAGACAGACAAGACTCAGACAGACTGACCAGATGATCACTACAGGTAATCATGGAAAGGGAGCAAAATGTACTCAGACAGACGGACAGATCAACATTGAATAGGATCGATACTTACAGGAAGACAAATATAATGGATTAATGCATGCAAATTTAGATCTATCATGCGGTACACCATTTGCATTATTACATGACGAGCAAGCTGTTCGAAAGAAAAAAACGTGAAAAGGAAGAACAGGTGGGAGCATGGAAAACAGAATAGGATGAGATGGAAAAGCCGAAGGCAAGGACAAAAGGACAGAAATACAAATAAGACATTAGGTGCAAATAGGAAGACTGTGTCCATTGGCTAAGGAGTTATATCAACTCTTTAGTTAAGGAACTATCTAAGCCTAAACTGTTATCCAAATTTTCATTACGTTTAAAGTCCATCAAATACAGACATCAAGATAAATAACAGACTGCGTAGGTGTCTGAAAGAGAGGAAGCAAATATTTGATATATAGTAAGAGATATAAAATGACAGTAAGAACAGATAGAGCGAACGAAAAAGGAAAAAAAAGGAAGAAAGACAGACAAGAAAGAAAGGAAGAAAGAAAGGATGAAAGAAAGGAAGAAACAAAGATAGAGGAGCAGAAAGAAAGAAAGAAAGAAAGAAAGAAAGGAGAGGGGAATACAAGGATAAGGCAAACACCATTGGCTTGCACAGACTTCATGACATACAGACCGAGTCTCGGTAACGAGCTCAGGATTACGAGTCCTGTGTTAGCCGAGCACTGGCCACAGGTGTGCTCATATTTGTTCATTTTCGTCATCTACTCTTTGATCTTAACTGGGTTATGGATCGATTAGATATCTATCTGTTTGCCATGTTGTCCCCATAAAGTTTTACTTTCGGGCCTCTGATTTTGGGTGCAAGATATTTAATTGATGAGGAAATAACTGCCAGCATAAGAGTTATATTTCATCCTCACATTAATTTCATATTATATTAACGCTGTGCAGGATCAAGTGATTTGATTTTTACTTGAAAGGTAACGTAATATATGGCACTGTTGCTTTCTTGATGTTTCTGCCAACCAGCATTAATTATCAGTAAATTTATATGATTTCTAGTTGAGTTAATGGGAGATGAATCAAACTGCTGTATATTTATTCTATCTAGAGTATTTTTCTCTTATCAAGTAAACAATGGAGACTGCTTTTTGATCAGCCCTATTACTTCCCTTTGCCAGCCACAAGATGTGTTGAACAAACAATAAGAAGATAAAAAAATTCTTGTTGTCATTTGAAAGATTGGTCAAACACGCACAAAAATGAGAGAATTATTATGATGAGAAAAAAATATTTCGCCTACACCATGAATGTTTCGTTATTTGTCACATTATATCTATCATGTTGCAAGCAAAAGTTGTTGTTTTTTTCCTCCTCTCTACTATGCTTTTTTAACACCCCTTGTCTTTGCCAAATGGGACTGGTAAAAACAACACAATCGCCATATCGTAGATATCGAGAGGCCTAATCCAGTGCGATTGCTTGGATACTAGATATTACTTCTCTTTGCAGTTTCCATTTAAGAATTTGACACTTTTAGACGAAAGTTAAGATTTAATAGGACACAAAGTACAAAACAAAAAACAAAAAAAACCATACACACACACACACACAAAACTGTGATGTCAAAAAACAAGTAAGAAAAATGATGTCTTACAACCGATGATGGTGATAATGATGGCTCGGATCAAGGATCAATGCAAGGAAAGTCTTTCCTCCTCTGATGATCGTGTACGTTTGTCCAAAATCCGGCCCCATGGCCAATTGCGGCCCGTGTTCAAATTTCCTCTGTTATGTTTTAAATGAACCTAGATGTTTGTTCTTCCCAAAAGTTTTCCGGAGTCAGACTTTGTCATCATTTTACGTAGTCTTCAAATATGAAAGGCAGAGTGATTTTGGTAAAAGCTTGTTTAGATTTATTTGTGTTCTATGGTAAGAAATGAAAAGTATACCATTTGCAATAAGAAATCCATTAAGTAGATCATTTGCATTGAATCTTAATGATTCAAATAATGTCAGACTGAATGGTCGGCCCCCAGATATTTTCACCTCATCTGAAAAGCGTTTGGACACGCCAGATGCCAATCCTCGAGCGGAACACAAGAATACAAATTGGGCATGGGCATCTTTTAGTAAGCGGACTCTAAGCAGCTGTTGCCTACCTCCGAGTCACTTGTCTCAGACTTTACAGTTATCTGTTGCGTGCTGTGGGTGTGGATGTATGAGTAAATATATAGGCAGGTAGGTGAGTGAGTTGATGGCGGCTTTCGTAAAAGAGGATGTCTTGTCGAGATCCAGTAGAAAACGAGGTCTTTCAAGTTATTGTTTTCCCAGGGCTGCTAAAGAGCGAAATAAATTTAAGGATTCCAAGAACTTATAATAATATTATTTCTCTAAGACATATTTATATGGTTGGCTTCATTGACGGGCTAACTCATCTAGACTGATAGAATCGTAAGTTTATATATTTATTGTTATGATGCCTTTTCAGTTATGAAAGCTATGCATACAAAGACTAACTTCTTTTTAGTTTTAAACTTTTAGTTTGTTTTCATAGAAACTAGATCTACTAACTGACATGGTGAATCTGCTAGTACATAACTTACACTCTTTACTGTAAAAAAAAAGGGGGGGGGGTCTTCTTCTTTTTTTTTCTGTTCGACTCAGTCATGTGATCGATGATTTTTGAATGAATTGTAACAAACTTAAAGATCCAGGCACCCAAGTGAAGGACACCAGATGCACAAAGCCTGATACTTGGCGCCTGAGGAAGACCATTTACACACATTTCCTGACTTGGCCCCGGGGAAAATGAATAAACATAGGCAGTAAATTTCATTGTTAGATTGATAAGGAATGCCTAACAAGCAGTGGCCTTGAAAGTTTCCCAGAAAGCTGAGAAAGTAATGTGAATGTCTCTATTGAATATGTCGGGGCGGTAAAACATTGTAAAATGCTCAGAATCTGAACTGTAGGGAATAAACGCTACACTAATGTTCTCTGTTATCTTTTGTCACTACGGGTAGTAATATAAGGAGCGGGTAGGTAATAATAGCAGTAGTTGTTGTTGTCGTCTTGGTAATAGTAGTAGTAGTAGTAGTAGTAGAAGTAGTAGTAGTAGTAGCAGTTGTAGTCGTAGTAGTAAGAGTGGTAGCAGTAGTAGTAGTAGCAATAGTGGGAATATTTGGAGTAGGAGTGGTACTATTAAAAGTAGCAATAATAATAATACTAGTAATATTAATAATAGTGGTAGTAGTAGTAATAGTAGAAACGGTAGTAGAAGTCGTAATAGAGGAAAATGCAAGGGATATAAATTTGTGAGAAATAGAAAGATGTGAGGAATGCACAAAGGGAAAGAACTAGTGCAAAATACATGGATTTATTTAAAATATCAGAGAGTCACGGGTGTGACAACAGCAACAATTATTGGTTGGGCTGATTCAAACCAATAGATTTATTGAAATATTTTGATAGTTGTATACTTCTCGGAGTTCTGCAACTGAATATATACCACTTCCTGCACTGTAACCTGCATCTGAACACCATAACCATACCATAGTCAGCCTACTGTATTCCTAGCTTTTCTAGGAGTGACATACACTCAGGTATCGAAGTCCGATGGGCAGGGGAAACTAGTCATCCACAGCCAGCTATGCAGTGTTAATGCAAAATGGAGCCTTTACCTACCCAGTCCCCATCCATTATCCTCACCTGAAATCACCTCGGATAATTCTCTCCCAAAAACTTTTATGGCGGTTCTCTGCATCCTCCCCTCTATCCTCAGGTGCCTAAATCCTAACTGCACTGGTGGTTGCGGGGAAACTAATGATGGACCTTGAAATGACTAGTTTAAATCAGAATCCAAACCCTCGCATATTTTTCTAGCAAATTCTGAATGTTTATATTAAAAATCCGAAATTCAATTCATTTCTTCTCTCTTTGCTCCCTACATTGTGCCCATGGCACAACTGAGAGTATTAGTATAACACCTATTTAATTATTTATTAATTGGGTGGGGAACATGGGGTGAACTCAGTGAATTGTATTATTCAAGAGTAATGCTAAGAATGTGGAAACTAATAATAAGCCGTTGGCTTTACAATATGTCAGATTCCAATTTTAGGCTTTCGGCATTGCAGAAATAGAACAAAAAGTGCAAACATTTGACAATTTTCTCCAATATTCCGACAGTTAGTGATTAGATATGCAGTTTCCACACCTAGAGTTTATGTGTTGTGTGATGAGATTCTTCGGCCTGAATATGACTTCACTTTCTTTTTTTCTTGCTTTTTCTTGCTCATTTTTCAAGGTGGTAAAATCCTATATAAGGAAGAGTGGAATAAATGTAAGCGGTACTGAACGATCAATTTGAAGGTTGAGAGTTTTAACTGTAGTTTTTGATTTCATTCCCTTTCCCCTTGCTATTCTGAACATGAAACTACACTTTGGAAGAATTTTATTTTGCAGATTAGTTTTTCTTTTTCTTTTGTTATCGTGGAACATTTAATCAATGTGAGGCACAAAGTGAGTCTCCTGAATATGGCAAGGTGCAAATCATTCACACAAAAGAACGAAAGAAAAATACCTAGGACCATAATGCATTTCCTCTTTTCATATATCATTATATTTACTTTAATACTAGACACACTTTGTGGGGGAGTAACAACTTTGATTGAAACGAACTGAATTCATATTAAAGGATAGTTCGCAACAGAAAAATAAATAAACATTAAATAAGTGAAGTTCCTCTATCGGATTTTTTCCAAAACAACTACCTTAGGCACATTGGACTTTTCACATCGGGGGGAAATTTTCCCGCATAAATGGATTTTCTAGCTTGTAGTTGTCCAGCCCTCTAGTTTTCTCAAGGCAGCCGAGTTTTGCTTTTTTTTTCGGCTCTCTTTTCCAACATTTGTTTTCTATGTAGACATTGTCATTCTAATTGATAATTTTGGTTTGATTGCTATACTGAGACCAGAGGCGTGTCCGTCTTGAATATCTACAAAGTAGGCTTACCTTTGTATGACCACTTGGTTATAACATTAATAGTTGTGAAACTGCACATTTTTCTGAAGAGTAACGCACTTTTTGTTTTTATCTTAACACTGGATGAGATGAAAGATAACTACGTGAAACATAATTTTACATTCACGTTGTGATTTCTACACTCGTAAGAAAGGACGAACAAGAATTTATGAAAAGCTGAGGAAAAGTGTGCAGTAAGATGAAATCCACTTCTCTTTAAATATAAAGCAATAGGATCTTGAGAGAGAGAGAGAGAGAGAGAGAGAGATACAAACAGACAGACAGACAGATAGCACATACCCGTCTACGAGAGAGAGAGAAAGAGAGAGAGAGAATCTAGAAGACTTTGAGAAATGTAGAAAAAGCAGTGAAAGATCAAGACAGGGCGAAGAAAGAGAGAAAGAAAGAGAGAGAGAGAGATGAGCTTTGCTTCAAAAGCAGAACAGCCCTCTTCACCATACTCACATTCATTCGACATAGTAGAAAAAACAACAATGTGCTCATGCTTGTTAAATTCAGAATAAGCTCGTCCTCTCAAAACATTGTTTGGAAACTGAAGAAAAACAACAACAAAAAATGTCTTCTAATTGTGCAGCAAGAAGGATTAACTTCTGGCTAATTGGAGAAACATGTTTTTTTAAGAATGTATCTATTTTTTATTATTATGATTATTATTTTTTATAATCAAACGAATCAGATTGTCTCTATAATTACAAAAACTGAACAAACCAACAGCAACAACCACCACAAAAACAGACGTACAAAACACATAAGAACATACAGGTACATGAAAACACAAAACAAAATAAAACAAGCAAACAAATTAGAGAAATCCCGAAATTATTCACGTTCCTGTAACAAGTAAAAATGCTTTGAAATAGCCATTATTTTCCCAACACCAACATGTGATTTTAATCATGCGACTCAGTGAGTGCTAGGAAGGCATTGCTGTGAAGGTTCTATTTTCTCACACTCCCGCCCTCTGTACTTTACTCAAGCGCTATCAGCAAATTTACACCAGTGCAGATTGCGCTAATTATCAGTAAGGCAATTAATCCCACTAGTAAATATTCCTGGACGGGGTGTGCCGCTGAAGGTGTGTCAATCGTTCTGGTATCTCGGGGATAGTAATTAGTCTGAGTTACAATTCAAGATTCCATTTCACATATAATTGTTATTCCTCTTAAACATTACAGCTACCGTAGTAATGTTAAAAAGCTTAGCAACGTATCTTGTAAACATTCATTGCTGCACTCTGAGTTATTTTGAATATATTTTTCGCACGCTTAGCGAAATCAATAATGCTTTGACAAGGACAAAACCATGCCTTCCATCAAGAATGTTCTTTATGTAGGAAAGAATTTAAGAGATGTTGTCTTGATTCTGATAAAAATGAGACAATTTTTTTTTTATTGTTAGTGTCCATGTAAGCTTGTCCCCTCCTACACTTCTCAGTGCAAAAGAACGCCCTAAGCATATTGGTCAGAATAAGCGTAATACGTGTCATCACTCAGTGCCGGTGTTCGCCAATACCAACCTGTCTTGGCAATAGACCGCAGCATTGATTACGTCTCCTTTCACGAACTGATTTTCAACAAAAGTCTCCTCTTACAGCAACATAATTGAACAAACTGTGTATCCTAAAGTAGTTCTAGCCATGATCACGAGTGACTCCGTGACTTTGCCTCATGCCCAAATTTAAGCCTCGCGTGTACCCGCGTCTAGAATGGCCGGTAATCAACCCTCGGCCCTCTCCCAGACCAGGATATCTACAACTAGAACAACTGGTGTTATTGAGGGCAAGTCCCCAGATGCATGAGGAAGTTCTGATGACAAACATGTCGACATAGAAACCGGTAAGTCGTAGTAAACAAGGAAACGTTGTGCCTACAACCGAAATGCGAAAGTGTAGACAAGAACAATAAGAAAAAAAATGTTAATGTTTTCCAGCATTAACTTAACCATGTTTTCTTCGGTGATGAAAAAAAGAAAAAAAAAAGATTGTTCCTTTGCTTGTTTGTTTCATTATTAATTGTTTTTAAACTAGATGTTTCTATCCAGGAATTAACATTTCAATATTACTTTTTAATTAATGAACTATGTATGACCAATGTGTGAAAATATTCTATATGTTTGGGCATTCCATTGCTGGGTGAGCCTTATATTAAAAATTCCCACCGTCTCTGTATAATTCTGTTACATAAAGTTAGTCGAATTGTCGAGGTCCTTGTATCACACAGAGCAATCTTATTGTCTACAGATTTAGTTGTCTATTACAAGATAAGAGCGCATTTCTTTCAAACACTCTCTAGCGCACGCTGCGTATCATATAATAGACTGCTTCTCAACCCTAGAAGTCTCAAAACAGCTGATCTTTATAAAGACTCGATCGTTTCACCTATTGATTTTCAGAAAACTTCCACATTTACAGCAATGCCAGTGAACATGCTAAACGAAACAGTTTATTCAGAAATACTCATGATCATGTCACAGGTTGTTTTGTGGTTCTATCCCGTGCTCGGATTTTAGCCTCAGGAGTTCGTTCGTGTATGGTGAGCAGCAATTAACCTTCAGTTCCTTATTAGCCTAGGATCTCTATAACTGAAACGAACGTTGTCGTACAAGATACGTTTTTACCGTCTCTAAACGAACAAAGAACATTGATACGAAACTTAAAATGACGAAAATCATACCGAAGTTTTTCCCACAGAAAAAGAGGAATTAGAGATAAAGAGAATGATGTTCGTCCTTCGCTAGCGAAGATGACCATGACTTCTGGTCACTGCGGGGTGAGGTGGGTACGGAGATGGCTGATGAGGCCGATCTTCACACGAAAGAGTCTGTTGCAGTGGGGGCTGGAAATATTGGGCGCTGGACCAGGCTGGGAGGTGGATCTTGTGCCATCTTTCCTTTTCTGACGCCTCTCTTCTTTTTCCCTGATACGTCTCTCTTCGTAGCTCGCCAGACAGGACGGTCTCTTGCAGTCCCCAGGAGGAGTGGGGAATATTGCAGTGCTTGAGAGCTTCCTTCAGCGTGTCTTTGTACCTCTTCTTCGGCCGACCGAGTGAGCGCCTGCCAGTGGACAACTCGCCGTAGAGCAGTCTCTTTGGTAGTCGACTGTCATCCATACGGTAAACGTGGGCAGCCCACCGAAGCTGAGAGCTCAGTAATATGGCCCGATGCTCTCCATCTCCGCACACTGCAGCACTTCAGTGTCTGGTACTTTGTCTTGCCACTTGACACGGAGCAGGGTCCTGAGGCATCTCATGTGGAAGGCATTGAGTTGTTTGGCATGCCGGCTGTAGACTGTCTACGTTTCGCACAAATAGAGCAGGGAAGGAAGGACCAACGCTCTATACACTTTCAGTTTTGTGCATAGGCTTAGTCCACGGCGCTCCTAGACCTTTTCCCTCAGTTTGCCGAAGGCTGCGCTGGCTCTAGCGACTTTGTAGGCCACCTCCTCATCGATGTTTACGAGTTGTGACAGAGTACTGCCAAGGTAGACGAACTTGTCTCCGACTGACGATTTCCGGCCGTTCACAGTGATGCTGGGTTCCTTGTAGGGGGTAGCAGGTGCTGGTTGGTACAGGACTACGGCCTTCTTGGTAGAAATGGTGAGACCGAAGTCATCGCAAGTTCTTGCGAACAGGTCCACGCCTCCCTGCATGTCGGACTGGGTGCTAGCATTGAGCGCGCAGTCGTCAGCAAACAAAAGTCACGGGCTGTGTCTTCATGCACCTTTGCCTTTGCCTGCAGTCTCCGGAGATTGAAGAGGCCGCCGTCGGTGCGGTAGCGGAAGCCGACATCAATGTCTCCATCACGAAAGGCGTCCGTCAGCATTGCGGAAAACACCATGCTGAAAAGAATAGGAGCCAGCACACAGCCCTGCTTCACTCCATTAGTGACGGGAAAAGGCTGAGAGTACTCTCCGTCATCCTGCACATCATGTCATCGTGGAACTGCCGAACTATCGCAATGAACTTGATGGGGCATCCGAACTTGGCCATGATCTCCCCCCCCCCCCCCCTCCCCAACCGGAGACGGTGTCAAACGCTTTCGTCAGATCCACGAAGGTGGTATAAGCCCGACGTTCTGCTCCTGACATTTTTCCTGTAGTTGGCGAGCTGCAAAAACCATGTCCGCAGTACTGCGGCCTGCGTGAAATCCACACTGGCTCTCTGGGAGCAGGTCGCGTTCCAGATATGCGTTGAGGCGATTGAGCAGGACGCGGGCCAGAATCCTCCCAGCAATGGAGAGCAAGGAGATGCCGCGGTGGTTGTCGCAGGAGTTCCTGTTTCCTTTTCGCTTGTAGAAGTGGATAATTGATGCGTCATAGTGGGGGCGTAGGCGCTGATCAAAGTGGCAAACTTCTTCTTCGATAGAGGGAGGCGAGCAATCATCAGATGATCGTTGATCCCTTTAGGTTGAGCGACTAGCTTGTTGACCAGATTGGACTTGATGGCAAAACCAACTCCTGCCTCTCTTCGTTCGTTCTGTCCTCGTCCGATCCAAAAGAATGTGTAGCCGGCAGACTACTCTGTCAGGTTTCCTTCCTCTGCTAAGTGAGTCTCGCTGAGGACGGCGATCTGCACCTTGTAACGTTCCAGTTCGCTGACTATGAGTGCCGTTCGTTTCTCAGGTCGGTTTGTCAAAGCACGGTCTAAGAGGGTGCGAACATTCCAAGCACCGAAAGTGACGGCCTTCACCGTGGATGATTTACTTTTCTTCGTACATGTATTTTTCTTACCGCTGGCATGGGATCCCGCCAGCGGCGGCATACTGGTCAGGGAGGGGTGAGACAGGCAATTTTTAGGGCACCTTTTCTAGCCCCTTCCCCCGGCTCCGGGGGGAAGCAGTGCTGCCCTAAAGAGGGCTGCTTCGTCGCTCAGGTGGCTGCCCAATTCCAGTGCTGTCTCATTTCACTGAAAAGCGACCATATGGCCTGAGCCGTCTGCGTGTAGAATTGCGGGTACGACTGCCAGTGAGTCCACACCTGTCGCTTGGCCACTTGTCCATCGCCGCAGGGCTTGGAAGAGGGGGTGATGAGGGTGAAGTCATGACTTGCGCGTGAGTTGGATTATAGTGAGGGAGAGTTGTGCACGATCGTCAGCTTCACTCTCTCTTCCCAGTCCGTCTGTGTCCGGTGGCACGACAAAGTCGAGACGGCCCGGGATGTAGTGGATGGCCAACAGTGGTGTTCCTGTCTCACTGTGCCCTGGTCTCGCTCCACGTTGCTTTGCTGGAACCGCCTCCTTGAACGTTGAACCAGCCGTGTGGTTTCATCCCGCCGTCCGCAGGAGCCAGTCTTCACAAGCTTGGGTAGACCGAACCCCCCTTTGTTTACCAGAGGGTTTGCGACCCAGCAGGTTACCCTCTACTGGTTCGGCTCGCTTGCCATTGCGATTGCCCGGGGTGTGACCGCTGCGCATGCTACAGCTACTGGGAGCCACAGGTAAGAGCTGAGTGCCAGGCAGGAACCAAAGCAGGAAGAGCAGTCCTGAAAAGGACATGGCAGACCCACCCTGCAGAGGTGCTATCCCTCTTTGACACCCCATTATGTCCTGCACAGTGACAGAATCCTCTATTACAAGGATCTAAATTATTTAACCTTAAAAATTAGGGAGAAAGAGGTCTCCCAGCTAGATAATTTTGAAGATTTAGACTTCAAAACTGAATATAAACCAATGCGAAACAGTGAGGCCATGATCCTGATTACATGTGAGCTTACATCAAAAAGGTTTTCAGATATAACAATAATGCAACAGCTTTCTTGCTTTAAAAAAAAAAAAAAAGATCGAGATGGACATAGTTTACTATACCTGATATTCCGCTCTTTATTGCTATAACAATAACACAAATTCCAGAGAAAAAATAAGAACAAATGACTTAGAAATGACTGTCAGGAAGCAATTCGCTAGTTTAAAAGAGTTGCGTCTCTTTGGAAACCGTTAATAACCACAGTGATTTCATCTTGGTGTACAGCAAATTTTTGTTTATCTCCCTTAGATTCTCCTGATTTTTATTTTTGTTTGTTTTTCCACCCTTCACATCAAATCAAGAATGCTTAGAGACAGACTGCCCGTGTACAACCCCATAGTTTAAAAAGGTGACTACGATGATCATCAGAAGGCATGAAGTGGATTGAAGGTTTGGGGGGGGGGGGAATAACAGAATGGCAACAACACTGAACACAGAGGAAAACAACGTCGAAAGCACAAACAGATCTGAGCATGAGAGTAATACACGTGTGACAGTACCAACTTCGTCTAAGCCAAAACCTGAATGCAAAAGAAAAAAATAAAATGGACTTGGTTAAGGCAATAACTGTTCTCATCCTATGCCTGTTCTTCAGTTTTTTTTGTTTTTTTTTTTTTCACTAGTGATACCTGGATTCTTTCCTGGAAAGTCATACTGGGCAGTATATGACATATCAGCCTTTTTCAGGCTCACCTTCGTTTATGTAAATGCTGATGTACATTTGCTGGTGTACATAATGTTCAATTTCACGTTTAGATCCACATTGTATACCACTGTGTTAAACAAATTGAAGGAATTCATTCCATCGGGGAGGCTGTTTCATCTGACTGAGTAGAGCAATGGTTCCCAACGTTTTTGCACTCGCCACTCCCTTACCCAAAAGCTTGAAACTTACGCGACCCCTACTATCAGCAGCTTAATTTACATTTTATATTCTGTGATGGAGAGGGAAAAGAAACATCTAACAAAAAAAATAATAATAAAATAAAATATTCAGTAATCCTGTAATTATTTATTAGCAAATTGAATTTTCAAAAATATGTAAAACCCTAAAATGTAACTGATGAGTTGAAATTAATTTTATCCCAAGCCACTTCTAGCAAGGCTACGTGACTCCCCTGCCAAGGCTTTGCGATCCCAAAAGGGTCGCGATCCACTGGTTGGGAACCCCTGGAATAGAGGATTTATGACGAGTCCGCTGAGTGAAAAGATGACTTACGTTAAGTCAAAAAAAAAAAAAATAGCGTGGCGAATTAATAGCAATATTGGGTTATCGGATACGATCATAAAAGACACTTCTTGCCTCAGCCACATGATTGAGATCTGTACAAAGAAATTTTATCACAAACGAAACTGTTCATCATTTACATTAGACTAAATGAGCTGATAACGAACCGCTGGTCAGTCTAAAAGATCTTTACAGACAAGCTGATCAACTTATAGTCGGCAGCCCCCATTATTGTAAAAACAAATTAAATATCTGGCTATGGAAACCTGTCCCTCCGAAGTATTGCATCCATATCAGTGACTAATTATTATCTTGTCTTCATTCTATCCTCCTGTTGTTCAATAATAATAATCAAAGACATATTCTATTTCCTACAAATACGTTTGTATCGATAGTCTCCTCCATTACATTTCTAATACATAACAATTTCTTTAATGAAATCTGTTTCTAATTTCAAGAGTGTAACAATTTCTGTTTTAACATCATCCACGATTATTATGATAATAATCCAACTGAGGACACTGGTATTATGTACCAGAAGCAAAAAGCTAACGTTACTCGCACTATGAAAGGGGAGCTAATCATCTAAACAAAAACAAACTACATTGTTCATTCCTCTATCGAGGTGTATCAAAATGTGACATATTATTAATCTAATCATCCAGATTCTGAACTCTGCATGACAAGGAACTACACTTTCTATCCGCTGTTCTGTCTTAAAGGTAAATAACTGTCGGTGTTCAAAGTTTGTGGTGTATGTCTATATTCTCCCCATATCGCCGAATGTCTTCTCAGAGAGTGATATTTTAAGAGAGCACACCGCTTTTTATTTCGAAGTCCGATAGGTCGGGGGATTTCAGCCAGTCTTGCTCACAGCCATTCAACAACGCAGAGTCATCATTACGGCCAAGTACCATCCATGACACATCCCATTTCTACAGCGTGTCCTCTGTGTTGTTCTTTGTAGAACTTCTCTCCATCCACTAGACCTAACATCTCAATCTGTATCGGCCGCCCGATGGACCTTGAAGTGACTACTTCATCTTCTAAAATTAGTTTACTAGTAACAAATTAAAAATAAATAAGGAGATAGTAAGCTACCATTTGTATGTACTGAGATGAGTTTGAATCTCCATAACTAGTATTTCTCTTCTTTCATTTCACTGTCTGGCACCGTTACTTACTTGTCATTTATATACCCTCAGGTGAGATGAAAGGGGTGAACATGACAAGGGTTTTGGAGCGTATAGACAAGTATCACCAAACGCACAACAAACAGGATGTTATATAATAAATATACTACATGGTGTGCTTGGTTCGTGCGAATCTGTGTCGTCTTATAAGTTACTGCAGCTGAAGATGTGGGATTTGCCGATCCCTACACAACAGCTAACTTACAACTACGCAAGTTCTATCTTATTTCGATTTCGTTTTCAATCTGAGTTTGAATCTCTGGTGCCTCGCCTGAATATGACTTCATATTTTTTTTTCATAATCTTTAATGTCAGCTTCATCACATGTAACATTGATTGTTGGGTAGCTGAGGACACTTTATTTTTCTTGAAGCCTTGGGAAAAACTTTGAACGCCGGCTGAAATGGGCTGCTCAGAGAACACAAGAGAGCCGGACACACCACTCACAAATAAATGTCAAATCACATTCAGTCGGCATCTATACTGTATTTAACAACAGACATAGTAACAGATTTGTTTTTCGTTGCTGTTTTTTCTTTTGTTGTTGTTGTTGTTGTTGTTGTTTTTGGGGGGGGGGGTCTTTTTTTTTTTGGTAAATTTAAGGAAATATTACTAGTATTTTATCCTCATATTGTAAAACAATTATTATTTAAAAGTACAGTAGCTGGACGTTGTATTCAACAAAAACTACTATGTGGTAGTAGTCTCAGGATTGGCAGACGGTTTAAAATCAAGGGGATAATCTACAACCTGGGACTGACAGCTTTTTTTTTTTTTTTTTAAACACTAGAAAGTGCTGACTGAAAACGTTTTAAATATTAAAAACACTGTTTTTCCTTACAGCAGCCAAGTATACTATATTTTAACGAGGTGATTGTGAAATCTACAGAAGGTTACTAATGAGCTTAAACAAAGAAAATCAGACAATGTTACTACAAAGTGTAACTAAATGCTTAAAATACCTTGGTCGTAGATCATTTGTTTGAAAGAGAAGTTTTTACATTTGTATGCAACATCAACATAGCATCATACAAAAGAAGAAGGCTCGACCTTCGTCAACAAAATTATTCAATAAGTGTGGAGGTGGAATGAGCTTTAAGGAGACCTTGAAACATTGTCTGCTGTCCACCTGTACAGGGTAAAGGAAAAATAGCTGAAGAGATTTCATCTACGGGGGAGATCGTTTTCATGGCCATAATGGGTGAAATTATAATAGTAATGCAATAAATTTGACTTGATTGGACAATGAGATTTTGGGATCAAAATATCAAAATCGGGTTATTGCTATTTTTAGATTATCTGACCTCTTCTGATATGTGAAAAACCCCAGTTGAGTCCAGAAACATGTGCTTTATATCTCAAAACGGCACAAACACGGCACCATTAGGAGACTGTGTAGAAAGATTACGAAAAATTAAAAATTTCCGTTTCTCAAAATGTACGTTTTTTGTTTGTTTGTTTGTTTTGTTTTGTTTTGTTTTTGTTTGTTTGTTTGTTTGATTGTTCGTTTGTTTGTTTGTTTTGGGTTTTTTTTTTCACTTTTTTAGCTAAGGCCTTTTTAAAAATTATTTCTGAACATTTGACTTCAAATTTGAAAATGTATTTGATATAGCATGTGTTTCAATAATATGCATCCCTTTTTTTTCTAAATGTTATTCGTGTTCTCGAAAGAAATTTTAATATTTGGCCATAAATTGAAAATTATACCGAAACGTCAATCCAAGTATTTCAAAAAATTATAATAAAAGCCGTATAATATCCAAAAAATACAGTTTATTTTATATAGACCTAGAGATATTTAATTACTATGCCTAATTCCAAACGATTATATTGAATATTCTAAGAGCCTTAGGCGTTTTAAAATAGCTAATGTTCAAGATACAAAATCCAAGACTGTGGCATTGTCATGGCAACAAAATTTTTACCCACATTTTGCCTCTAATTTGAGTGTGTAGAATTCAAATTTGAAACTAAAAAAGTCCTTAGTTCAACCATTCAAAAAATCACCCTCATGGCATTCTCTCTCACCCCACCCCCCACCCCCTCCCCACCCCCCTTTCCCCCCATCCCTTAAACATGGTTGCTTCTTTGGGTAAAGGTCATAATCCAATTAAAAGTGTGTATGAGATCTCACGCCAACAAGACAGACGGATAGTTTAAGTGCGGTACTTGCGATCTGTCCGCACCAAGAATGCCGTCTGATATGTAACGACCTGATCACTTTGACTGATCCATTGTCATGAGGCACTCAACTTTGAACCCAGCAGAGTACGCAACGTGGATCTCATGCGAGCTGCCATGGGTAAAACTGAACACATAGATCTACTCGCAACAGAAAGTGTGTCAGAAACGCTATTAATGTGAAGTTGTGACTGCTTGCAATACCTCGAATACCTCGTCTCGCCCTGTGATCTAATCACACTTGACCCCACTCCATATCTGGCTCGCAAACCGTGTAGCTGCAAGGGGAGGCGATCAACTACTATTTACTTTGCACCCATTAATTTTGCTTTTGACGAAAACAGTTTAACCCATGTTGAAAAAAAGGGGTAATTTGAATAAGTTAAAGACGAAATTCTATAGTTCACGCAAGGAGTAATTTAATCAAAGGTGACATTAGAAGATAGTAAGTTATATTGTGACTGTGTACAAATCTGTCCCAGTTGAAAGGCTGTCTGATTATGTATCTGCCAGTTACACATTTTTCTGAAAGCCAGCCGCTGAAATTGGTCAATTTCCAGATCTTTGAGCATATTAGACTGTTCATCTTCTCGTATGTTCTCTAATTCTGCCTTGTCACTATGTCCTATCTTACTAACCGACCCCTCTTGGTTCCTACGCTGTCACATGTCCCAGCTTAATGACCCCTATCTCATTTGTCACCACGTGTCAACCCAGATGTTTCTTTCTTGTATGAAAGAGATTATGCAACATTATGATCATCCGAACAAATTAGTGCTCTGTACGATGTAGGAGCCATTGCGAGTAAAACGAGTAAAATATCTGGGAAAAAATGGTATGAGCATCATTTATAACTTCCTGTTAAACTTTGGGTCCTATTAACCATTGTGTAAATAACGATAACATAGTTTTAGAGTGAATGTTATGAAATAAAACCAAAACATTTGACAATGGATTGACATAGTTGTTGTGTCTGTAGGTGTACAATGTTGAGTGATATCATGTTTTACTTGCAGAGCTTTTTTCATCCTTTTTTAAAACCAAAATCATCAGGTAAATTTAATATGTTTGTTTGTTTTTCAGAAAAAAAGCTGCATGTATTTAACAGTTTAAAGCTCTTTTTTATACTTCTTCAAATTTGATGAAAACATTTTACAGAGGCGAATTTAAACTAATAGAATGTTTATAAAGTTGATAATTCAATGTCGTATGTCATTTTAGAGGCTTTACAAACTTTCTTTGCCAGTGGTTTTAGGTATTCCTAGTGATGTGACTTTTTTCAGTCAGCACTACAGAACATCCTAAATATATCCAAAAGCCCTTCCAATTGACTTTATTATATAACAGCTCATTGTTACATTACATATACGTCTTTCAACCTCCCGGTGGAGGTTATTCATTTTATAATAATAAGAAAATGTACAGAAAAAAAAGTCTCTCAATTAGAGCTGGCCATGAAGAAAACATGTTAATTACAAAGATTCGTCATGCACTAGGTTCTAGATCACTTCAATAATAAAACTAAACAAATACGCAAGGAAACAACAACAACAACAAATAGCTCTTCTGAATGCCGGCCGTTCATAAAAACGTTGGTAATGATTATCAGTTCTAATACATTGGACTGAATTGATGTGATCAAAATCCAGATCTAACCTAAAAGTTCAATCTAATCAAGCAATCACCACCATGGAGATTCAACATGCTGCTTTGACCTGCTCTAAAACATGACCATGTGGCCTTGATCTAGGCTGCACCAGAGAGCTCTCTGGCTGCACATACACCATAGATCTTATGGATAGCAATGAATTCTTCGCGAGCAGGTAAACTGTGTAAGTGGTCGACGGAAGGGCGGGCGCAAATTGTACATCTGCACCTCAAGGCCATAAGAGTGATTCAATTAAAAATTCATTACCACAGTCTGTTAGGAATCCTTATTTATGGCATTTAATATTTAGTTACTGAACGACTTGTGCAAAAGAGTTTTTTAGCTTCTGTAAAGTTACTCGTTTTGCAGTTATTGTGTTTGTGCCCGATAGTGAAGATATATAACATATTATGATATATATAATATTAAATGAAATCCATTATATAATTACAGCTTCTTTACCCACGGGGTTGGCACTGTGGCTGAGTGACTTTCAACGTTGGACATGTTTGTCTGTTACCTCATTTTTGCTTAATTAAATTTTGCAGCTGTCCTGCTGTTATCTCAGTTACCAAAACAAATCTAACAAAGAATTTGTTGTTCTATTGTACTGCCAATTGTACTATTATACTGCGATTGTACTATTATACCTTGGCCAAATGCCTTTTTCATTACAATTTAATTATTACTTCACATGTTAAAAAACTGAAATGTAGTCACCTCCATTTAATTTTTTTGGAAACATACAGTATTTCTTTATGGAAAAGGCGCTTTTTGTTACAATACAAATGGAAACATGGATGGAGGATTTTATACTGGCTGCTTTTCAGGAATTGTTTAAGATCTGTGTTGATACTTACGGAGGCAAATCTTGAAAAACTTTATAGCAAGTAGCTCAAGTCTGGCTTGACTTACGGATAGAAAAAAAAATAATACACATGGCTAAGAGCCACTAATGGTATAGAATTCAAAGGAAACCAAGTAAATAGAGACTATAATGACATAAAAAGCCACACCTGCACTGTCTCATTGTCATTTTATCTCTGCCATCATCATGTGATGGTGGCCATTCACAAACCAAATCAGATGAGTCTCTAAACCAGGTTTACCTCTTGAGTCTTCATCGTTATGTACGGATACGTACATCCGAAATACTCTTTCAGACTGGAATGAGCAGTGCAGATAATAAGAGTTTTAAAAAGAATTATGCAATATAACTGATGTATTTTTGATGTATGAATGCTAAATTGCATAAAAATTCTGCTTCTTCGCTTCGGTCCTTAAACTGTATACAGTCGTGGCGACAGCGCCGGAGCTATATTTACACCCGGTCTCTCCATGTTTCTATGTTATAGACAAGGGCCTATGTGTCCGCAAATAGTTTGCTGGTCCTTTATTTAATGTTATCTATCCAATTCCATTTAGTAAAAAATTAGTATATTGCTAAACTGATTTTGTGGTAAATAAAAGTGTGTCACCCGTACCATAAAGAAAATGTTTTTGTTTCATCCTATACTTTCACGCTCTGGATGTCACAGGTGGACTGAATATGTATGCATCGACACATTTATTGCCAAGATTCACGTGACAATTTTAATTATATCATGAAGACAGAAATTTGGCGGCAGATACGCAATAGCAATTGTGAGAACATATAAAAATTAAAATATGTTAAAGATTTTTTTTTTAAAAATAGGGTCATATTTAGGCAGAAATATCCAGTCACTAGTAACAACAGAATGGGGTGATTCTAACACACAACAATAGAACAGATTACAGCTGATGGGCCGACAGACTTAATACTGATGAGTCATGGTCAGATTTCAGGTTTTGAATTTATTGATATTAAATGCTTAACATTTTAGACACTAGCAGGAGGAATCTGGGATGTTTCGAGGAGGTTGTGGATTATGGTGCATATCTACTTTGATAACGCTAGGGAATCGGCAGTTGATAAGGGGAGTTATAGCTTTTCAGAAAGCAGATTTGAATAACACCGTGATTAGCTCGCATAATTAAGAGGTAGGTAGGTGAAGAGGTCAATAGATCAACCGATATTGCACTATGCACAAGACCAACAAACAACAACTGTACAGAATCTGCAGCTTGGGTGGATCGATTGAAGTGTGAGTCCGATCGTTGATCGTTACAAAGTAAGCACCTAGAATTAGGAAAAGCAGTAACGAATACAAAGATTGGAAGATTGTTGAGAATAAGAGAAGATATCAGTCTTCATTTTGTTGGAGTTTTATTTCAGATTGAATGGGATGCACACAAGCTACAGGAGCAATTGAAGTAAGACATTAAACGATGTATGTCTTGTATGAAAGACACCGTAGCATAGGATTATTTACAGAAGGAGACATCAGTCTGCAGAAGTATTTCAATATATACAGTGCGATCGACATGCAGTAGAATACAGCGAGCAATCTGCATGAAGCGAATGGATACTATGTACAGGAAATACATATATATACACAGGTAATGATAATCGTGCCAATTTTTGTTTTCATTCATTATTATTCATGAGAGGCTTCACTATTTGTCCATAGTACTGAGGGCTTTTTAAATAATTCGTTAAGTCAGGGAGTTTGTCATTTGGAAAGTCCAGTCACCACAGCTTCTGATGGCACAAGGTCCTTCTGCATCAAAGGAAGATTGAAAGCGAACGAAGGAGAGACCATCAGAAGGGGACAAACAGGGTAAAGTTTGGCTTTGAGGATGAGAAAGACTGGGTTTGGGAATCTCTGCCTGGCGGACCCTGATTTAAACAGTCTTTCATTTTGTTATAAAGCAGTGGACAGAACATTTGTTTTCTTAATGTGGTAAAGCAGCAAAGTGATGAGATGGAAAGATAATAATACTGGATAACATATATTGTTATGAGATGTGTTGTGTAATCAGCATTTTTATGGATTCAAAGAATGGCATTATTAACTCAAATAAAACTTTGTTCTGGCATTTGGTACATGAGTTATTAGAAAACAACATTTGGGCCCAGCTGATCTCCCTTACCAGGAACAAGAAATCTGTATCATCTCCTCGAACCGACATCACAAGGGAAGTAAAAATCTTCAATCACCTGTTACCTACTCAAAGCAACCCACTTCTTAATGTCGTTATTTTGGAAGTTTATATATATATATATGTCTTCAAGAAAAAACAGCTTTGAAAAGTTCTTTAGGCTTTGTTTTTTGTTTTTGTAAAAAAGGAGCATATTTGTACAAGTAATAACAAACAATATTTTGTAAATAGTTGACAATGTTTCTTCATCCCGAATTTCAGGGGAAAAAAAGACTGAAAGTGAAACTCACTCCGATCCTCAAAAATTGACTGAATAAACGTCATTAAAATTAGATCTGAAAAGAAAATGAGATAAACATTGTACGTCTACTCCATTGTTGGGCGTCCCACTTATTGAAAGTTCAATAGTATTTTGGGTTTTTATTTATTTATTTTGTCGCTGTTGTTGTTTCTGTTTGTTTTGTTTTGTTTTCAGTCGTTGATTTTTTAAAATTTGTTTTCTAGCTTGGTCAAGTCGGTCTAGTGTAAACACTATTTCACTTCATTATCATCTAACTCGTATTTTATCCAGCAACATCTCTTAAAAGTTTACAAAAAATAGTTATACTCTCAGTATGACTTTTTTCTTAACAAAGCACACGTTAGATGAAGAAAATGGACGATAGAAAGTCAAAATACTACTTCACAAAAAAATGCCAATCGGCACAATGTAGTTAGCAAAAAGTACCATAATACAGACAAAATGTCAACCGGTTTAATCTAGCTAGGAAAGTAAAGAACTGAATACTCGACCTTACAGAAAACTGTTATTGGAGTAATCTAGCTAAGAGAATGGCAAAATAAATGACCAGAAAAAGTTGATAACAATAAAGAAAGCTTGAAATGAGAGCAATAGGACCACACAGGCTAATGATGCGCTTTGCCAAAACAAGCACTCTGCTGTCTACACTACTGGGGAGTGGAAAGAAGAAATCCTTGATATCATCATACTTTCATGATGCAGTGGCCGATGAAGAACAAACTATGACTGTACCGATACGGAGCTAATATAACCGACAGGTAGGCGAGATCAACAACGGGTGAAAACAGACCTTAACGCCAGAAGCGGCAATCACTTTAACTTTATATTATTTTTAACATAATGATCGGTTTTCAAAAAAAAAAAATTATGGTAACAAGATACTTGTCTCTCATATTCCTATTTAGGGCTATGAATTCTATTGTTTCCTGAATATGAATAAATGTTATTTTAGAAATAACAGCATTCTCACATTTTATATATATATATATAATTAGATAGACAGATAGATAGATAGATAGATAGATAGATAGATAGATAGATAGATAGATAGATAGATAGATAGATAGAT
>JBCEWB010112181.1:0-11773 GCA_039654565.1 Peronia peronii
TCCATCCATCCATCCATCCATCGATCCATCCATCCATCCATCCATCCATCCATCCATCCATCCATCCATCCATCCATTCACTCATTTATCCGTCCATTTATCAATGCATCCATCCATGAATCCATGAATCCGTCCATCTATCCATTCGTCCATCTTTCTTTCAGCCTATTCTAATTCCTTTGTTCCGCATTTATGTCTAAATTTGTCTTTAACAGCTTCGGTTGAGGGCACTTGAAGAGAAGGCATCATGATGACAAGTTTACTAGTTTATCCGTTTTAGTTTTCTTCTGTATAATAGTGTTTTACAACTTTGTTCCATCAAAAGGAATATTTTTTTTGAAAATGAGTAAAGAAATAATAATAAGAAAAAAAATATACTTAGGTTTCCAATTTTTTTAGAACCATAAAGCTTTTTCTTTCTTTCTCTTTTTCTTTCTTTCTTCCTTTCTTTCTATCCGTCTGTCTTTCTGTTTGTCTGTCTTTCTCTCTTCTGTCTTTCTTTCTTGTTCTTTCTTTCTTTCTTTCTTTCTTTCTGTGTGTCTGAGTATCTTTCTGTCTTTCTGTATGTCTTTATTTATTTATTCATTTATCTGTCTGTCTGTCTGTCTGTCTGTCTGTCTGTTTGTCTTTATTTCTTTCTTTCTTTTCTTTCTATTCTTTTTTTTATACTTTCGTTTCAGACGTGTTTTTCGGAACTGAATATTTTATTTCTTTCATCTTTTGCCTTCATAGAAGGAGACACTTTTTTTTTTTTTCAGCCAACCACGTTCCCTTTGCCAAGAACAAGAGCTATAACACAAGCATTGTAAAGAAAGGAAACAAAAATCACTTTTGCTTCTGTTATTTGAAATGCGTGAAGCAAACAATTACAAAAAAAAAAAAAAAAAGGGATCACAATGTATCAAAAGTATTTTTATACCAGTGTGAACTCTTAAGAATTTTCTGTCATTTATATTTCAAATAAGAGAAGAAAACGATTTTTTCCCTTCTTAACAACTAGAATAGAACCCACAGCCTTCGTGGGAGATTTTTATATATAGATCCATTCCCCGTTTGCGTTTACTTCCTTGTAAAAAAGAGGACAATATGTAGCCCTCGAAGTTGGATTCAAACAATTTTCCTCTTCAGCCATTGTTGTGCAATAAACAAAAGATGGTTGGGGGGGGGGGGGGGGACAGAAACGGAAGTCTGACGTCATAGTTCTCAAAAAAAAGGGGGCGGAAGAGGAAGTAGAGACACCATAATTAATAGATATATATAGGTCAAACCGATACTGTCCTGTGACTTACAATGTGTGCAAGCGTGCGCACCTCGCTCTTGATGTTTTGGATGATTAAACTGAACGTTACTCGAAACAAAAGGATTTGTTGTTTTCGATGCTCTGCGAGCGGAAACGGACGAACAATAATATAACGCGTCATTCTATCGAACGTACTGTTCGGACCAAACATCCTGGTGAATTTACCATTCAATTACAACGTCAAACATAATAAGCTTTTTTCAGCTTTATGTAAGTAGAAACACAGACTCTTGCGTAACTAGTTTGAGTGCCAACTTTCAGATGGATACAGGATACATTCAACAGCTTTTGAGTCCACAATACGCCTTTTCTTTTTTTTTTTTTCCTTCAGATATTCAGTACAAATGCTTATTTTGTACTCTTGTATGTGGCAAAAGGAAGTTATCTCGCTGACGGTCAAAATGGCTCATTTGTTGTGTTGTTTCTTACCAGGCCTGGCTGAGAGGACTCCGCCCAGAAACAGGAAGACCTCCCACACGTTTAACTCTATTAACTGTCCTCCAGATTCGTCGCAGCTCATGCTGGCGGCGTCCCTTCCCACAAGGTCAGTGTGAATGCTCCAGCACTGGTCCACGTACCGAGCATACATGTGAGGGCAGTCTGTAAACGAAGATATGTAAAAAGCAAACGTATAATGTTAACCGGTGCTGAAGAATAATTTATTGATGAGTCAAGGACACATACCGTCAGAGCGGGCTGGACAAAAAAGAAATCTGTTAGAGAAAACGACTAAAAAAAAGAAAGAAAGAAAGAAAGAATCAAGAACAAAATAGTAATCGCACCAAGATTGCATGAGAGGACAGTCAAAAAAAAAAAAAAAAAGTCGAGTGAAACACTCACATAATCTTAACACTATGAAATGTCTGGTCCCTGACAAGCGGAGGTGTAATTTAATCTTTGGAATCGAAAAATTACAAAATCTTTTCGTCAATGGCGAAATGGATTGTATAGCAACTCTGTTGACTTACACAGAACAAGCCACTTATGTATCAATACGGAACACCATAAAACAGCATGTAGGAGCTTACGAGGAACTGCTAGACATTGCGAGAAGAAACGGACTTCACTGCAAGGCCATGTAATAAGTTCTAACAGCCTCGCCAAAACAATATTCCAGGGCCCAGTAAAAGTTACAAGAAGAACAGGATGACAATAAAAAAAAAAAAACGTGTGGACAAGAATGGACGGTTGTCACCACCCAGATACAGATCAGACACCGAAAGAGATGGAGGAATTTGTAAAAAAAAAAATACGTCCTCAGTGGTGACCCCGATGACGAGCAAGGTTCCGTGAGCTGTGAGCAACTCTTCTGTCCAGCATCAACATCGGTTATTGATTTCCAAAGAGAGAAGTCATTGGGGTATCTAGTTTCAAAGTCTTGGCACAAACAGATTAAAATCTTTCGAGAATAAGTTGTTGACACCTCAAAACTAGTATGTTAACAATACTCCAAGAACAACTTGTTCATGCATCAAGAGTAGCCTATATATTATGGAGGCAGTTTATTTGTTTGTTTTGTAAAATAAATTTGAGCGAAAACTATAACGTTAACAGTCATGCGATAAAAAATGTTGTTGGCGCATCCACACTATTTCGTGTTAAGCACAATTTGTTGATGCACCAAGTCTTCATATGGAGGCAGTCTGAACAAAATTGCTCTAGAGAAAACTATTTTGACAACATTTCCAGAATAATTGTTCGTGCATCAGAACTATATGTAATGTTAACAACCTTTCGAGAATGAGCTGTTGGCCCATTAAAACGATCATGTTGGGAATAATTTAGAAATGATTATTTTGTGGATGCACGAGCATACATGTGAGGGCAGTCTGACAAAGATATGTGAACGAATACAATAATGTTAGCAATGCTTCAAAAATACATTGTTGATTCGAAAAGCATCCGCCTGTGTAAACTGAAAAAAAAAAAAACAATTTTTCAAGATTAAACTAAGTGGCGCCACAAGTTGTGTATATCAGGGCAATCTGATAATAATGTGTGAGAGAAATATATAATATTAGCAATCTTTCAAGACCAAACTATCCATGCATCCAACACACATGTAAGTGGAGTTATCGTGTCATAATCTTATCATTGTTGTTAAACTTATCATTCTTACCCACAAATGTTTGCCACTGATTTTCATCTTAAGCCAGTTATCTTGTTCGCATCTGATCATTTTTGTCAAACTTGTACTGTTACCCATAAAAGCTTGTTAATTTTATCTCATCTTTTATCCAGGTTTTTTCGTAATCTTATCCTTCTCTTTAAAAGTACCACATTAAACCCCCAAAACCTGAAACTGATTTTCATTCTAAGCTACGCACTGCTTAACAACCATTCCGTTTTTGTTGAACTTACTACTATTTATAGCAAATGCTTGCCACTGATCGTCACTGACGGCCGTGGGTAGAGGCCTGACTTGACCTATGACGCCAAGGAGGGCACATTCAAAGCTTTCATTGTTGTAGAGAAACATGGAACAATAGAGATCGGAGATACACTCAACGCCGCACTGTATAACGGTGAAGTCCGAAGTCCTAGTTTCTAGAACCACATAGTCTCTGGATGATACTTCCGAGATAGGTACAGAGTCAAACTGCAAAGATCTGAGGAAGAAACATGTGCCCGAATAACAGTGGCATATTAAGTCATTAATAAAAGATATATATGGCAATAGTATCGCGCAAAATCAGGGAGAGTTGAAAAGTAGAGCTCTCACCATCCTAGTGAGATGCATTAGAAGCCCTGAAAACGAAAAGTATTTAACTCTCATTTCACACATTTTGCATCAAGCTCGAAAAATCCAAATGACAGAAAAACGTAAGTCAGAGATTATCAGCCAAAATGTTATGGGCACGACTTCAAACGTTATAAAAAATACAAGACTGAAACAGAAAACAGCCTTTCATTTTTTTTAAAAGGCAAGATATCTCAAAAAAGACTTACTAATTATCTTCTATCTTAGTCTTCAATTGTTCGTGCCCAAGGCAGCAAATCAACCTAGAGAACGTAGTTGTACTGCAATTTCTGAGATGCTTGACTGTATTTTATGTACACCCCTAAGAGTAAAGTTAAAAAAAAATGAGATCAGAGATGAAAGAGATGATGGCATTTCTCGAGGCCCAGGTTAACATTTATAATTTTCGAGTCATGCATGAAAAGTTCAGGCTAGAAAAAGAAAAACGAAAGAAAGAAAGAATTCCCAGGTGAAAAGTCAAGATCCTAGATAAGCCAAATTCTTGTCATTAGGTAAAGGTTTGATACATTAACCTACGGCTGAAATTCCCCTTCATAAATCATTCATCAAAATCCAGATGTATTGAGTCAATGGTCAATTTCAGATGAACAGGTATAATGCCACCTGTCAGGGTTCATATGAAAAGTCATACATCAAAGTCCAGATGACGTGCCAGTTTTTTTCTTCTGTCATAAAGCACGATCAAATTACATTCAGTTACTTGTAAAGTTAAGGCCGATGCATTGCCGATACTGCTGGAAGACAATGGCATAGATCATTTTCAGCCCTTCTGAGATATTGAAGAAAAAAAATATAGTATATCTCATTTGATACGGTATGCCATTAATGATTCTAATTAATCAGTACACAATCCTACTAGCTCATTTTCTAGTGACATTATTTGTTAGCTCTTATGCTCAGATATGCCTCTAGACATCAGATACATTTTGACATAGGTCTGACTAATAGAGTCTACCATATATCCTAGAGCAGTGGCATTATACCATCAATCAGCAAGACAAACGGCCGAAGAACAACTCTCACCTTTGCAATGCACAGATGCACACACATAAGTAAGACCCAATCACCGTCAAGGTTTTCCATGCCATCGTTGAACAACACTCGTAGATAGTCGTGAACTTTACTGTTCGAATATGACTTCAATTTCAGTTGCCAGTAAACTCTCAATACATAAATCCTTTTATAGCTATTCAAATATCTCCATCATTATATGATTATATGTCTCTGTATCATTATAATCATTTAGATGAATATTTCTGATGTCCAGACATGTGTATTAACCTTGTCTGAGCTAGTTTTGCAATTCAGTGAAATGAGTATAATTATTTTAGTATGATAGATTTTATTCATAAAATGTGTAGCTATAGCTCCTGAGTTTGATGAGACTGACCGACTATGTGAAGAAAATTCGATGGGCTCATGTTTCGCAATATTTATAGCAGATCATGCATATTGTCCGTTGTGTGTTGGCTCTTTGTCGCAATCTGTCACCATATGCTCATATTATCCTCTGCATGTACATGTAAATGATTCAAACTCATTACCGAAATAGATCGATACCTTGACAGAGATAAATCAGATAAAACAGAATTGCTCCTTGTTTGCTCTTTACAGAACATTCTTCTTAGCCAGAACTACTTATCACAAGTCACGCTATTTCAACGAGACCAAATCCACAGGACCGAGTAAACAGGCTAGGGTCTATCTTTCTTATTTGCGCCGTCCATGCTGATGGCCTGTCATATTTATCTGGCTGTCTATTGGCAGTAATAGATTAGAAAACGATAATACCAGCTAGGAATGAATTAATAAACCTTGTCAAAACCTATTGCTGACAACACAACAAAAAAACTTGATCATTCCGTCCAAGCAGTTGAAAGAATTGGGCTTACCTGGAGCTAGAAAATAAGACTTGAGTAAACGCAGGTAAAACAAATTTTGTTTTCTTTTATAATGAGAAGCAGTTAAAATAATCTAACATGCATGATAAGTTTACCAAGTAATCAGACACTACTCAAGTATTCTATTAAATAATCAATCGATAGGCCTTGCTCGTAACCCGAAGTCCATGTTAATGACAGAATAGATGTAAAAGAGCTGTTGTAATAACTTAAACAATCTTAGGGTACAGAAACTGTTTATCAAACGTTGTTATGTGGAGACATCATTTTTAAATGAGCCATACAATTAGCCACAAGCGAAGTGCATTATTTATAAAAAATGAAGAAATAAACACGGAGGATCCTTGGCAATCTCTCACAGAACAGTGCTGTACACAGCTCGGGTTGGGCGGGCAACGGCACGTAACTGAGTGAAAAGAAAGAGATTCGGCCAAATTTGCATCGGTGGGAAATGAAGGCTGGTCGTGCGGCGTCCTACCGTACTATTCCACCGCTGGATTGTTGGGGTATATGAGGTAATTGGAGGAAGTGACTTTACTAGTAGCGAGGGAAAACGAAAAAAAAAAAAAAGAGGAAGAAGAAGAGGAAGAGAAGTGAGAAGCAGCATCAGAGCTGAGGAGGAAGAAGAAGGACAACAACAACAACAACAACAAAAGCAACAACAACAACAGCAACAACAAAAATACTAACAACAACAACGACAGACTCTAAGATCTACGCCTTGGGTTGCTGGAGCTTTACTGTGCTAACTCCACAGAATCTGAAAATTCCCATAACCTTAGGGACACATATCAAGGAGCCATTTGTTCAGGTCAGCCAGATCATGGCTTACTGCTAGGACAAAATATAAACAAGTACTCTAAAGAAAAGCAAACTATACGTTGATACTCAAGCAATTCAGTAGAAAAATGCAAAAGTTATTTATAGTGAGGATAAGCCAGATTGGGAAACAAAATTCGAAGTGGTGGACCTTGCCATGGCAGCAGTGAATGGTTTGAGGTTTGTTATTATTAATTCTTTAAAAAATGTTAGCCTACAATTTGATCATGTTAATTCGATAGTAATGACTAAAATCTTTTACTCCTGAGGTTTTCAGTATGACCCCTAATACGCTCCCACTCTCCCTATTTAAAAGCGTCTCCGATGGAATGTTATTTATTTTGTTTAAATTAAATTCTGATGTAACATTGCGTAGTTTGTCCATCTTTTTATTAAACTGTATCTATCCAGTGGATCGTCTTACTTATTCTCCTATCAGATAGAGGCTATCCAGTGGCTCTGCTTTTATTTACAATCAAAACACAACGGCTTTTTTTGGTTTTATACTGTAATGAGACATTATTGTGATCAGCCCTAATACTTCGCTTTGTCAGACACAAGAGGTGTTGAACAAGCAGTGTAAAGAAGAAAAAAAAATACTTTTCTTCATGTCATTTGAAAGACTGAACAACAACAACAACAACAACAACAACAACAACAACAACAATCAACAACAACAACAACAACAACAACAACAACAACAAAATTTTAACAATAAGAAGAAAATAATTCCTTTTTACCATTTTTTAATAAAATTTCATGATGCATGTTTCAAGCAAAGGGCGCAGATGTTTTTTTTTTTTTTTTTACTTAACTATACTTGTTCAACGCCCCTTGTGTTTGGCAAAGAGGTTAATAGGGCTGGTCACAACGATCTCCCATTACCTTGTGTGAGTGACCGGCATCATTCAAATTTTCGCTTCCTGACTGTTAACTCTAAAGATGCCAAAGGGCCAGTCTGATGAAGAGCTCACTAATTTGTTATACATGTACTTGGCATTTTTTATTCAATTTCAAATAATCTATTGCACAGTAACAATGTAGCCTATTTGCATATCGCGTTGCCTCTAGGAGTAAAATATATACAAATCAGGGTAGAAAATTGGGTGCGCCAACAGTTTCTATTGGAACTTCTAAGATTGTTATCATTTCTAACTGTTTGCCACCCAAAGCTAAAAAGAGATAGGATTAGTGCACCCTTTCACGAAGATCGAAGTCTGTTAAATCTAGTAATAAAAATAGAGCACCGGTACCAAAATTTGTGCTGAATAACATTTCTTAGGATTTGCTCGGAATATTGAGACTAGTTATTTTATGACAGCTTGCTTTTAAGACACAGTGTTTATTTAATCCTAAAAGTGTGAAAGGGCTGATCTATTCAAATAATGACTCTTATGATTAAATATGCATTTATTTAACATTATGAGAATAGCATTGGTGTCACTGTATTTTGCCTCTTAAGCTAGTACAACACCATTATAGAAGACATTTGACTTATTGGCTCATGGATACATAAATATTCTAGTGGGCTCTTTTGATGCACTTAGACCTTAACGAGGAAAAAAGCCTATTATTTAAACATCCCCAAATATTTTGACCAACACGAAAAAATATTTTACTTCTAACAGAATACAAACTATAAACAAAAATATGCATGAAAATATAAATAAAAGTATGCATTCCCTCTTATGCGTTTTCTTTGTCTCTGATTGATACAAAGTCAGTCATTACAACGTTATTGGGTTTACGAATTAGGTAGCCTACTTTTAAGGTCTTTTTTAACGATTAGACCTAATGGTGTAGTACAATTGTGATTTACTTGAACGCTGAAAATAGTCCGTGTTAAAATATTCTCAAACATTTTGGCAAGTGAAGTTTTTGTAGTATACTTCACTTGATGGATAGAAAAGAAGTAAAGACTGCGGGTTAGAATTGTCTTGAGCTTGATAAATTAAATCGATCAATCTCTTGATTAAATATGCTTTTTTTGGCTTGTCTGTAATTGATCTGAGGGCAAGCAATGCCAGTTTATTGACTCTAGAATGAGACAGAGGGTGAACAAAACCAAAGTCAAATTACTGATTACTTTGTTAGGACTCTTGCGTTGGTTTTATGTTTTCAATGTAATTATTGCGAGAAACATTATCATCATCATTACTATAATACTATTTTATAGAAATTTCTTAAAATTTACGATAGCATTGTTTACAGGCAACTATCTTAATACATTTAAAGAAACAAACAATAATCTGGAGAAGTCGGTATGTTAAAATAATAAAGTGATGATACTGGCCACATCTTCGAAACTCGTGGTTCTTTGTTGAAGCAGCACCACCGCCACCACCATCATCTTCATCATCATCACCATAGAGAGTCATCATCATCATCTTTTTATATAAATATCTTTAGTATCAAGACAGATACCCATCAACGGACATCTAACTAAATGCATTAAAATGGGAAAAAACAAATCTGAAAAACTGCAAAGTTGAGAATTTTTAAAATTGATTACACACCAAATTTTCGAACTTGCTTGGCTCTTTTTCGGGGCAACAAAGAATATATAAATGAAATATAAATAGGATATTATTGTATGTGAAGGACAAGTAATTACTAACTGATAAATAGAGCTGCACGGTTTTAACCCAAAATATCCAGGTGAATAGCAACAAAAAAAGTAGAACAAAGATCTAAAGATTAGCAAATGCTCTTAGGAAATATGGTTGTCGATATTCTTATTGTGCTATTCAAAGAATAATAACAATCAACCGACCATCAATTTTCTTTACAACTAGTCTTTACTCTTGTTGCTTTTAGTTGCCGTTTTTGGTGAAATATTTGAAGAGTATTATTCCTACGCTTTCTGTCATCCATTAAAACAAAATGCTAATCTCTTTGAAAGATGAAAGCCTGTGGTTTCAAGATGGATAAATCATTTTCAATTGACATACCAGATAAATTCAAAAGCTCCTCTAAAGAATTAAAGTCGGACCAGGTTCGGATCCATGTTATAATTGTTGTTCTATGTCTCTATTCTATCAGTTTCCAAGATAGATTAGGGTAAATTAGCCCCATAGCAGGTGGTGAGCTTTCCGGGCGCTGCTAACGCCATTCTGACAACCCTCCTCCATCTAACTTGATTTCAGTGTGGTGGCAAGAGGAAGTTAGATCCATTCTTTGATGTTGTCCTCCCCTCGTTTCTTTTTTTTTTTTTTTCTGCATTTCTGCTCTCCATCCCCTCAATGCCGTGCTTTGTGTTATAGGTTTGCAAGATTCTTCGATCTTGTGACATGACCAAACCTCTCGCAGTTCGGCTGCTTTTCTATAGAAAGAAGATCATCATGCCTCTGACCCCAGGTCTATCCCGAGCTTGGATGTCATCATTCGTGATACGGTCCCTATATGAGATGCCATTGATTTTATTGCAACAATTTCCAAGTTCAGTTTCATATTAATGAGAAAAACGGATCAGTTAAAGAAAAAGCATGGCAGTCATATATTTATGTATAACAATGCAGTTATTCATATACATCATCAAAAATTCGAACACCTAAACTGGCTGTGCTCACGTAGGAAAGACTCTAACAAAGCCCATCTCACACCCTTGCAGGATGTCCTTACATGTATATACTTGACGCTATGATACCGGAACGATTTTGATTCATAAGATCCTAACTAGGGATTGAACAATATTGACATAAAGCTATCAATCGAACAAGTTTTGCAGCGAAGGGTTTGAAGAATTTTTGCATAAAAATCTGTCAAACAAATTTTGCCAAAAAAAGTAAAAAAAATTAGATTGAGCAAGTGAGCACAAAATAGAATAATGTTTAGTTCACACTTCATGCATACACTAAGATAATCAAACAAGATTTCGCTTTCTTTTTTGAACAGTTCGAACTCAATTTGAATAAATCGTACATGCCTAAAAACCAGTAAAATGTTGAGATTCTAGAATATTAGAAACATTAAAATGTAATGTTCAAGCTATTTACATCTGTCTTGCGCTGTTTCTTATGTCTGAAATAAGATGCAAGAAGAGATGGGAGATCAAAGAAAGACTCCTGCATATTACATGCATTATATTTTATATATGTATACATAAAATAACCAAATAATTTTCTGTGCTCACTCTCATACGCACGGTTTCTGATTCCTACTTTGGTCCCAATATAATATTTCATTTACAAAAAATAACATCACCGGTCTTTTGCAAACATTCCTTTCGAAAAGATCAATATCTAATATGCGTCTTTTCTAATTATGTGTGCGTGACTGACGTCGCATTTAAAATGTTTAGTGAAAGAAATGATTGGTCATCGATGAAACTGAAGATCTTCAAACTTCCATCTCTTTGATCTTATAAAAAAAAATATATATATAAAGAAATCGTTCTCTGTTACCTTCAAAGCAAACTAATTAAATAAATATAGGAATAGTAACTTGATCTGCACATTTATTATGAATATTCGATTATCCGTCAATCTGTTTTGCAGTACAATAAGTAAACAAAAGTTTAAGCATTTTGACTGTCCTTCTGATGTGCAAAATGCCTTCGCAAGCTCTTGTAGATTTTGGCGCCATATATATCTATATATTCATTAGGATTATTTTCATTATCATTGTCACTTTTTTAATACTTAGATTGCCCGACTCAAATAACCGATATCCTATAGCCTAACGATGCTCAGTTTAACGAAAACCCAAATCAAACCGAACCCTCTAGCTGTTCTAGCTGAAAATTAGCAAAATCATTTCAAATGCGTATATTGACTAGCATTTATTGCATTTTTTTTTTCCAGGAAACACACATAATCCCATCGGTCACAGCGGATATGTGGCTTCCAGTAACTGACAAAGATCCATGATTTGAACATACATAAGGCAACTATAGAAACATGTCAAAGATGTATATGAGAGAGAGAGAGAGAGAGAGAGAGAGAGAGAGAGAGAGAGAGAGAGAGAGAGAGAGAGAGAGAGAGAGAAAAAAAA
>JBCEWB010112192.1:0-11773 GCA_039654565.1 Peronia peronii
GATAGATAGATAGATAGATAGATAGATAGATAGATAGATAGATAGATAGATAGATAGATAGATAGACAGGCAGATAGGCGGTAAAGCGTTGCAGTACAACTAGACTTAGAATACTAACGTCACACGTCAATTATAATAGTAGAACACAAGAATTCGGGAAATACCCGACGGAAGTAAGCTTACAACCACGAAGTGAGGTAAACATGCGGTACTCGCAGTCTCAGGACTAGGCAAGGTAAGGTAAGATATCAAATACTTTAAAATCAGAATTTGGCCCAAGTCTTTTGACACATCAATCTGGGTACGTATGGGCTATTGTAAGTTTATGCCAGCGCCCGCTATTTTATGTGCGGACAAAATTGTTTTAAATATTGTATGAAGAGCTTTTGTCGCCGCATACTTGTTAGATGTTGAGCTTGTGTATTTCTATCGTCCATGTTGCTCTTCTTTAAATAAATTCATTATGCATGAGCTGGGCATTCTCTGGGTTTATGTTATCCTGCTGCACCTCTCGGATTTCATCCGCCCCTATTCAGTTTGTTGTAGTTTGTGATACTGCATGTTGTGCTCTGATATAGAAGATGGTTTTATTGAAGTTAGTGGGGGCTACTTAATGGATCTATCAACATTATCAAAGTGGATCCCACGGAACAGGCATATATTATAATTGGACGGTAACATTGCAAATCGTGTAAGTCCAAAATTTTACATGTAAACGACTGTGTACATAAAAACACATGCACATTTTTATGTTTCTGCAAAAGCCAAAGTGAACAGATGTGAAAAAAGAAAAACATTATTAGCTACATTAAGTGCTGAATAGGCAGTAAAATTAGAGTACAAGTCATGTGTGTGTTGTTTGAAGTTCTTTGTGTCATTTCTGTGGTCTCTCTACGTTCCACAGGGCCTGTTTTAAAATCAAAGTTTGTTCTTTTTTTTTTTTTTAGAATAAAAAAAGCAGAACTTAAGGAAAACAAAACGAAAGAAAACAAAGAAACAAAAAAAAAAAAAAAAAACCGAGAGAAAAAAAATTATTAAAAATCTAGTTGATTAAGAATAATTTGTTCCTTATGGTTTTGATCTCATCAGTAGTAGTACTATCGACGTGTTCAAGGGACAGTGATTTACAAATAAGTCTGAACTCAGAATTATTATATGCATACATATATATCTGTGTCATGAAGAACAAGAGCTTAAAACAAAACGTAGGTCTAGAACTGCATATTGTTATGGTGTACATTTCGTACATAAAATCAATTTGAATTGCGAGACACATTACAATCACCATTGTTCCCATGACAACTGAGTGCTATGGCAGAGAGAAAGCAGCGAGAAAGCAGAGAGAAAGCAAAGAGAAAGCAGCCAAGTTCTCTGTCTCCTGCTGTCCGCAGCAATGTGATGACTTTCTGACCGGTCCATTCTTCGGCTTTGCCCAGCAAACCCTTGTGTGGGGTCTGACATGGTGCGTTACAAGGAGAGAGCTCTAGGTGAGACTCTTCTTGCAATCTAATTGTGAAATGCAGACCTTCCACGATCTATAAAAATGTGTATACAATTTTCATGTAGAGTCATGTCTAGATCTAGATTTAGAATCTGGAGCGGAAAGTGGATTCTGATAAAATAATGCATAGTGATTTTTATTAAGTTAATAACGAAAACTAAATAAGCTTATACACTTAGATATCCAATACTTTGTAAAGATGATGATTGCTTTCAAACATTTTCCTTCGATGCTGCTATGATTTTTAAAACTTGATGTTGCATGTTAAATAATAGACTACTTCCCTATGTCAACAAACGAAGTGGAGACAAATAATTATCTCTTGACCCTTACAACGCACTCAATGTTGTAGGATTATTGCCTCTGATCTTAACTGCTGCATATTTGGCTTTAGAATTGGATTTAAGAAGCGATTCCACACAAAGCCTCAGGGTCGACCATAGTGTTAAGCGTAAACACGGTTCCAACTGGACCACAGTATGAGAAAGTCTGCAAGTGGCTCTGCATTGGAACTACAGCGCAACACCTGTATTTGGGCTTCCTAAAAGTTTTTGTCACTGCATGGCCAACATCGGGCTATACAATCAGTCATCTTATATATCTCATTGCAACTCACGTCTCAAAAAGACAACGAAAGTTTTTTAGTTTGTGCAATATGGAAGCACAGTGACCTGATCCTTACTTAAACTTACCTATAGGTTGCCATGTCATGAGAAGCATAAGGCAGCTATCGTAGGCTTACGATCTGTCTGCAGTCAGAATTCCACTTCATGTTGACAAGGTTGAGGCATTTCATTCTTGTCTGTTTTCAGTATTTTTTATAATTTGGATGGTTTTCAGCCCTCTATCCATCGATTTTCCAGAAGGCAGTCCCTTGAGAGACTGAAGTGTCTGGCAGCTGTAGGATATGACCGAGCCATTGGATTCTTCTTTTCCGTCATGTTCTTGACATGTTTGCTGTTGTAAACTTTGTCGAATATATTTTTCTTTATTTGTTGTCTATTTTAATCGTTGTCTGTTTATAATAGAGAAATATATTTGTTAAGAATTAAAGCTCTATCGAGATATGACAGGTTGCAATATTTTAAGATAGTCTCGTTCTTGTGTTCCCGGTGAAATGAAAAAAAAAAAACTACTAAAATAGACTCTTTTGTCCACCATTTTCTTTGTTTATATTTTCATTGTTTATTATCATATTAGTTATCATCCTTTTTGCGATGAAAACAATAAAAGCAATAGGATAAAAGAGAGAAAGAGAAGTGTGAGATGCCAGCACTTTATAAGTCTAAACAGGCTAAATAACTTCATTTAGATTTAGATGTATTTTTTCCTGTATAGACATATATAATCTATCTGCCTGTCTTTTCGTCTGTCTGTCACTCTGTGTCTGTCAGCCTACCTACTGTCTGTCTGTCAGTCTGTCTGTCTGAAGGCTTGTCTGTCTCTCTCCATAATATTATATATTATAGAAAGGTGTCAAAAAAATTAAAAAAACAAAAACAAAAACAAAGAACAAAATAATGCTGCTACTGGGTTTCCTTAATAAAGTGACAACTTAAACATCTGCGCTATCATTATCATTCTGATAAAAGTTGCAGGAAAAATCACCTTGGTTTATTTTTATCATATTTGTTCATAGACCGAAGTCATGTTAAAAGATAACGTTAATTACGCTGCTCAATTTCATAAAATTATAACAGGAAAACTCATGTATTATTCATTACAATTCTGCACTCTTTATAAACCGTGAGGACTCTGTGTGCCCATTTTATAATCAATTGAAATATGCGAAAAGAAATGGGTGTTAAGATCTAATCGTGATCGTTACAGAAATTCGTTTAAACCATCAGCGATTCGCCTATCAAGCTGAGTCAAGTTGTTTACTATTCTGCCTTGTTTTGACGCTATTTCTGATAGTTTTGTCTCCGTGAATGTATGTTACATATATACTATGTCTCATTAACTGTGAATGGAATGTCCTTTTGGGGACGTATAAATGTGATCTTATCTCATCATATCTTATTATGTTCACCAACAGTGAAAGAGAGAGAGAGAGAGAAGTCTAATGAGACTATTCTTAGACAGTGGTGTTGTGTCTAGATTTTCCAGACATGGTGGTTTGTGTCCAGCGCCTAGCAGGCTACAGGCACAACTGCTCCGTGAAGATATGCTTTTTTCTGTGACATTTTTCTATGGTTATCGGTGACTTTGGCACAGTTGTTCTTATTGACGTGGTGCACCTTTGACTCGAAAATTGTGAAAATTGATCAACAGACAGCTGAGTATTTTGTATTTTATTCCACCGTATTTCTGTATATTCTGTGTGATATTTCCAATTCCAATACGACAGCGTGCCGGAAAAGGTGCGGTGAGTAATTACCGGTGGCGTAGACGACCTCTGTTCTCGAATTACCTTCGGCGATAGTGGGATAGAGTTCACAAACAAACGTCATAAAATTGCCAAGATGCCAGCAACACGAGTAACTCAAGACGTTACAGTACCAAGCAATGCGCACCCCTTGACCCTATAACTTCGGGCAGGTCATGGAAATTTATGGCTGCAGCGGGTAGCGCAACGTTTTTCATCAATGCTTCTCTAAATCGATCCTGGGTGTGCTGTAACTGGCCAGCCAACCGTGAAATTTTACACCTGTAGACATGTGTGCTTGAAAATAAGATACACAAAAAAGTGACTTGTTAGACATTAACAATGATATCAACCTGAAAGTATCCCCAGAACTGCTGAGTCATCTGTCTAACTTTTTAAGACGAGAAAACACAACAGATCTACCGTGAAAAAGTGCAAGAGGGATAAACGAGCAGGAACACGAAAACAGAGACCCATAATGGTGATCATTACCAGTAACAAAGTTAAAAGGGCTCCATTATTTCATGGGCCAAACCGAAACAACCTAATTCTCATTGACACCAGGATGTGTTCTTTGGACCATTCTAAAAAATTGAAAATTCTGTTGAATGCCCAGTCTGCAGGGAACAAGACCGACTTGCTTAATTTACCAATCCATTACCCACATCGCATTTCTCACAGAATCTTGGCTACGTCCCTGTTGCGATGAAATATTTATTCAGCAACTTACTCCTCCTGGGTATTCAACCACCTCATTCTCCAGATGTAAAGCAGAGGAGGAGGTATATGTATGACAGCAAGAAAAGAATTATCTGTTGCCACAAACCATCTCGAACATAAAACGTTTGAAGCCTGTGAATGCAGTGTCACCATACAAGACGAAATATCTTTTACATGTATCTATCGCCCACCAACCAGTAACAAGTACAAGTTTACCACCAAAGACTTTATTACAGATTTCCAAGATTTACTGGATAAATATGTGGAGAAGAATACCTTGTCTGTCATACTCGGTGATTTTAATGTTCATTTTGATAACTGCATGGACAATGATGTAAAGTGTATAAAAACTGTATTAGATACACGCAACTTGATCCAATGATACTTGACTGGATCATTACAGATAATAGAACTACCTTGGAAAACCTAAGTCTTGTATTCAAATGTGTGTCAGACCATTCTGTAGTATTTTTCGAAATGCCAGCACTAAAGCCAAGACGAGAAAAACACACCATACTAAGCAGTAGTATGCGTATTAATGATAAAAAATTTGCAGTAACATCGCCGATACTGTAAACATAATACAGAAGGATCCAGGAAGGTGAAAACGTAGAACGCCAAAATGTCAGAGATATTAAATAATCATGCATCAAACATCAAACAAGCCAAAGCAGAATGACGACAAGCGGAGAGAAAATGGAGGAGAACCAGATTAACCATCCACAAAGACCTGTACAGAACAGCCAACAACAAGGTTAAAGCCTTAATCAGATCATCAAAAGAGGCCCATTACAACAAACAGATACTGGAGTGTTCTACCACCAAGGCACTTTTCACCGTCACCAACAACCTAAATAGTCAAAAGATAAACAAAGTACATCCCTAGAACATTCCAAAATGTGACCTTCCAGGAGCTTTTCAGACAAAATTCACAATCTAAGGAGAGAACTGGACAATAATTGTATGCATTCTTTACCATCTCCACAATGAATTCAAAGGGACGCCTATGTCTGTACGGTATTTGAAAAAGTGAATGATGATATTATTAGAGAAATCATTATGTCATCCTCCCATAAGTCCTGCTCATTGGATCCAATTCAACTAAATTACTGGTGAAACACCTTGATAAGCTCGCTAATGTTATAACTAGCATTGCAAATGAGTCACTCATGTCAGGTCCAGTACCCCATCTTTTTAAACAGGCAACAATCACTCCAATGCTGAAGAAGGCTAGTTTACCCACTGAAGACCTTAAAAGTTACAGACCAGTGTCGAACCTTCCATTTTTGTCCAAAATATTAGAGAAAGTAGTTCTAACTCAACTGAAAGTTCATTTAAGAATGAATAATTTATTAGATCCTTACCAGTCAGCTTATAGAGAGCATCATAACATAGAAACAGCACTTTTGAAAATCCACAATGACCTATTATGTGCTGCAGACAATGGAAAAGTATCCATACTTGCACTTTTAGATCTTAGTGCTGCATTCGACACAATCGACCACTCAATTTTACTTGAACGTCTCTGTTCATCTTTTGGTTTGTCGGGATCTGTCCTGAGGTGGTTTCACTCGTATTTGTGCGACCGAAAACGACAGGTCTCCCTAGTGCTGTGTCTGACCTAAAATTTGGAGTTCCACAAGGTTCTGTTTTGGGCCCAGTGTTATATACAATGTACACTAAACCATTGAGTTCTGTCATACAAATGCACGGCTTTAGTTATCACATGTAAGCAGACGACACCCAGCTATATCTGTCTGTTATTCCATTAAATGTTCCATCCCTAATAAAAGCAGTCGAAAGCTGTATTCTTGCTATCAACAACTGGATGATCAGTAACAAACTAAAACTGAACAGTGATAAGACAGAAATATTATTTCTTAACACAAACAGAAACATGGAGGCTGCTGATATAGATCACATATATCTAAACGGTACAGAAATTTCTGGTTTCAGTGAAAAGGCTAAACATTTTGATCGCACGGTTATCAATGGATCATCAAGTAAACCATCTCTGTAAGCAAAAATATATTGTGAACTGCGAAAAATAGAACAAATGTCACAATTGTTAAGCGAGGCTTGTCTTAAAATTCTTATTTCGGCATTCATTTTTTCGAGATTAGATTATTGCAATGCTCTGCTGTCAAATCTAAGTAATGAGACTGTAAACAAGTTGCAGCATTTTCAAAACAAAGCTGCACGGCTCGTCTTACGAAAATCGAGTCTAGAGCACATTACCCCTATGTATGTTGAACTACACTAGTTACCAGTAAAAGCCAGAATTAAATACGAAATTGCACTGCAGTGCTTTAAATGCTTAAACAAAACATCACGACACTATTTCCAAGACCTTATCCACCAGTACACACGATCTCGGTCACACTAAGATCATGTGATGAAGTGCTGCTAAGTTTGCCACCTAATCCGAAAAAGAAAGTTGGAGAAAGAGCCTTCGTCAACTATGCTCCAATCCTGTGGAACTCTCTTCCAAACTCTTTGAGGGCCCTAAACTCGGTAAAAGGATTTAAGACTAGCGCCTCAAAACATATTTGTTTAAAATTCACCTGAAATCATTGTTTGTGTGTTCATATGTGTTTACGTTAGTGCAAATTGATGTGTTTCTGGGTTTGGACATGTGTGTGCGCGTGCGTGATGACACTGTATTTGTAAAGTGCCTTTGTCTACATTTTACTGGATTTATTTTACTTTTCTGTAAAGCGCCTAGAGCCATTTATTGGGATTGGGCGCTATATAAACGCATTCCATTATGATTATGATTATGATTGTGATTATTATTATTATTATTTCAGCAGTGTCCACTTCGTTGCAGTCAATATTCAGGAATAAAACTTAAAATGAATATTGATATATTTTCTTTGTACTTAAGTTACTCTAAAGGAGAATAAAACAAACACTGCGGTTCAACTTTTTTCACCACAGCATTAGTCAGTGGTGAATCGACGGAGAGACCTATGACGCTTTAACTGAATATCAACTCATCCTGCTTTTATATTCCACAACGACATTATCTTAACGACATGAAAAGTAATAATTTCCACAAAGTGAAATTTCCAAAAGCATCCTTGTTTCATATCTTTCTTCTCTTTGTCTGAATTTTTTATTTTTTTATTTTTATTTTTATTATTTTTTTTTTCATTTCCTCTCGCGTGTTATGCTAACAGTGTTCTTAACCAATTCTCCGTTCTTGCACAGAACAATATAAAAAGTGATATGGTAACACTTCAAATGTGCTTGAATCTTTTAAAAATTAAACCATATAATGCAAAATTTTTCTCTCTAATCAAAGCGATTGTAGAAAGTCCTCATTTGACCAGGGCAAACATTGTTAAAAAAAAAAAAAAAAGAAAAAAAAAGAGAGCTCTGAATTTCTTCCTTTTAATGAATAATATTTTACATGTGATCTCTCATTGTTCAGAATCTATTTTGGATATGATGGCTTGATATTATCCTTTTTGCTGCTCATATTTCCACCTGCCCTATAGTTCTCGAGCACTAGACTATCCGATTTAGGCTGCATAAGGACATTACTTCAAAAAGTGACAGGCACTTTACCTCTACCCTTTGGGCTCAACTAAACAAGCTCCTGGACATCGAAACTAACATAACCACGGCTTACCAACCACATGGAAAATGGAATGGTCGAAAGTCTTCATCTCCAGTTCAACGCATTACTCAAAGTTCGCACCATCAGCCCAGATTGGTTTGCAGAGTCACTCAAGGTCTTGGTAAGGAGCATTCGTTCATTTGGAGAGGCGATCCTGGCTGATCATCTGCCGAAAGCATCTATATGTATCAGAATTAGTTGTGAGACGCTGGACTCTAAAAGAGAAATTGGGGATTGAAGGTGACGGTCTGATGTCGATATTTTTATATTGTGGCCACTGAAATGATTAATTTCTGAATTGGAAAATATTGCTCCTAGGAACAGAATGATTATAAACTGTACCAGGATGTTGTAAGATGAATATTTAGACTGAAATACTAAACAGTTCACATTTTTACCAATAATTGTTATGATTTTAGCCGTTTTAGAGGGGCCATCCATTGTTTCATCAATTTGCAGCATCGCTGGCTATGGTCAAACAAGTTCGAAATTTCTTTTACCACATGAAAGTGAGTTAAGGTTTTACACTACGGTAATAACTCAATATGGTGGAAAGTCAACATACGTTTTGACTGCTCACCCGAAATTTGAACACCAACACTAAGGATCTCTACGCAATTTAGATCTACAGCAACAACAACAACAACAAAAAGGGGAGAAGGATAGGGGAATGGGGAAGTAGGAGGGGATGAGGGGGGGGGGGAGCTCTGAACGTCACGAACTCTCATAAAATTGATTACGTTAATGAGCGACATTTCTATTTGTCCTGTTTGTTGATCAATAACCTCTTCAGAGCAGCTTATGTATAATAGCCTAGGGCTAGCAAGAGAACTTATTTAATTTTATGTATAAGTTATTGATCAACTTTTGCTTTCATACCGTGGCTTGCAGAGAATTAAAAAAAAATTTTTTTCCTCTTTTGTTTTGTTTGTTTTCTGTTTCTTTCTTTCTTTATTTCTCAGATTTAGATATAGAGTTTCCCAACATCTTTTCCTCTCTTACCGCGCTTTACAGCGCCAATGTTATCGCCTATTTTGTGGCCTTTTGACTCCAAAGTGAGTTGATTCGATTGTTGATTTATCCAGCATACAGTGAGGACAATTCCGATGAAACTTTTCACGAAGTTCTAAGAGATCTAGACTACATATCTGATAACGAGGGCCCGACAGATTCATGCAATGTTCTTCATTTTGTGCTAGGAAGCTATAATCACAAGTTTTGACAATATGTAGGTGGTTGACTTTTGGAATGATTGAATCCAATCTTTAAGATTATAATACTATGCACAAAAACGATCTCCCCAGCATCTTCATCATCCGCGCTTCTATCAATATCGCCGACAAAACAGCAAGGCCCTTCTCACATAGCAGCGTCATCACCAGCATACTAATATTACGTCGGCACCATTCCCACAAGAGCTAGATACACCAACTGCATAAAGTTTCTTATTTACTTTTTAAAAAATTTACCGGCATGCCTTTCATATAAACAAGTCCTAATGTATCAAAATTATAGCTTCCATAATACACCACGTCCAAGCTCAATCAAATGTGCCTGTTCATAATTTGATTACTATGTTCCTACTGTCTGGCAGACATGCGAAATTTCCTTTCGAACTACTAATGTAATGTGATTAGTTAATGGTATAACCACAGACATTCGTCTGATCTAATGTGTTCAGTCTTATGTCCACGTTATCTTTGCTTAAGTGCAGTTAGTATTAGCGAAAGATATCTTGACGAGAGAAGGAACAAAACAATTAAATGGAGTGGAAAAGCTCAGAATGCAGTATTTTCACGGTATTACAAATTGTTTAAAAGGCCAGAACAAGATTCTGAATATGACCGGAGTCACTGGGAGATTAACCCTCACGCTTGAATACAAATCCGATACTTAACCCTTTAAATCTGGCAAGGGAAAGTGCCTGCAAAACCATATTCTGTCAGCTGGAGCAGTTCTGGCCTTGCCCTCAAGGCCGATATCGGCTTTGCTGAAGTCACGAATTGCCGATCGGAGATTAGCGCACAGCTCTGGGCTAAGTATTTGAGAGACTGATCCGTGAGGGATTTGTAGACAAAGAGTTGCACCAGTTGTCCACATGCAAGGGGCCTTTCTCTATTGCTGGAAACTGCAGGCAGCCGGTTTAGGAATTGCAGAGATGGACCTGTTAGCGATTTGATAGCAAACACTTAGACTGTCAACCATTTGCTGACAGTTCAAGAATGACATGGCTTACAAGTGTTGCTCATAACACATAAGAGCCATGTCTAGTTACTGATTGACGGAGGGCTCAATGGATAAATGATGGATGGATGAAAGTTGGATGATTTGATGGATGGATGGATGGATGGATGGATGGCTGGGTGGACTGGATGGATTGATGGATGGAGAGATGAAAGGATAGGTGGATGGATGGATGGATGAATGGGTGATGGGTTGTTGGGTAGGTGGATGAATGGATGGATGAATCATCTGTGGATAGAATTATAGGAGGATAGATAGATGGAGGAATGGGTGGTTGAATAGAGCAGTGCCGTGAGATGACGATAGCTAGAGGGATGATTGAATAGACAGCGGTACAAATAACTCATCGAACTCAACAATATCGATAGTCCTCGAAAATTGCTCAATGATTGGCAACAGTTTCCTCTTTTCTTTGTGTATTGCAAATTATTACGTCCAACGGACAACCGTCAACATTTTCAGTTAGATAAGTTAGGGATACACTATCTCAACAGTCCGGAGAATGAAAACGAGCCAAAAACATCACTTTGAAAGGTTTCGGTCTACATATATCTTTCAACCCCCTGGAGGTGGTTATCTCGACGATTCTTTGGTAAAAAAAAAAAAAAAAGCAACTTCTTGAAACGATCTCTCGAAATGATCAAACTGTTAGAATTATAGAATTATAGCAGTAAACGTGTAAATAGTGCTGAGATTGTCAATCTAATTTGGCAAAATAATCTTTGTTTTCACCTCCTCGCCAGCTCTCATTGCACTATTCTCCCCTAAAAAACATACACATGCACACACATACACACACATTTATATACACATACACTCCTATGATTATTCAGCACACCTGTGCGATACCACCCCCTCACACCTGTGCTGGGTGGCTAGTTAAATCGTTTGATCTAATTAGAAGATCCGCACTTGACCATAAGCTATCGGGACTTAAGTCTTGCACAGGTCCTGTTACTGCCATATGGTGAAGTCCTGGTCCTAGCGCTGTCAGCAGGCGGGACTGACATGACCTCCCCACTGACCAGCCCAGATTAAGTCACAGGTCACAGAGCACTGGTCCGTCTGCGAAATCAGGATCAGATCGGAGTGAAAGTACTTAATATAAATACTCCAGGCACAGCATGCCTTTCCAAGATCTTTTGCTAACGAGATCTTAAATTTTCACCATCAATAAAATGAAGACCCTCATATGGCTCCATCCATCCATCCATGGTCCATCCATCCATTTATCCATTTATCCATCCATCCATCCATCCATCCATCCATCCATCCATCCATCCACCCATCCATCCATCCATCCATCCATCCATCC
>JBCEWB010112203.1:0-11772 GCA_039654565.1 Peronia peronii
CCCCCCCCACCCCGGGTGGCACAAAACCAATCATCACCGTTAGCTTCCCAGCACATCGTGTCCCGCCGAGTCGGGGCTGGGGAACGAACCACTTTCCGGGGACGCAACTCCATCCCAGATGTATCAACTATTTTAATGATTGTCTCCCTTGACTGCGTCAGGGGGATGCAACTCTGGGACGGAGGCTGCTCTTTTCCTTTTACTCGGTTGCGTCCCTGCATGGCTAGTGGTGCCCCCCCCCCAGCCGGCGTTGCACAGTCTTTCTAACTATGAACTTATTTCAGTCACAAAAATTTAAATATATTGCTTGTCGCCATGACAATGATGGCCATCATGAAAAATAAACAACTAATTTAAGACCAATATGGAGGTAGTAGGCAAGTTTTGTTTGTCTGTGATGGATGAAATAGATACAGGAGGGTTCTAAAGTTGATGTTGGCAGAAATAGGGTTAAAAACAACAACTGACACTAAAAGAATAAACAATTTCTGCTTTCTTATTGTAAAAAACATCAAATTAACTAGCCTATTATATCCAAATATGAATAGTCTAGTGTACCAAATCTGATGCCAATATAGCTATAAACGGCTGATATTTTAAGATTTTAGTGAAGCTCAGTTAACAAAAAAGACAAACAAAAAAATGGACAGTATAGTATAAAATTCAGAATGATGAGGTATATATTCATTCAAATGCATTTTTGGGACGAAAACAGGTAGAATTGAGCTTTGGCATTTGGCATTCACGATCTAGACATAATCATCAATGCAAATTCATTCAAATTCCAAAATCGATAATTTGAATTTGAAGTCTTATCACTGAAAACCTCACCCAAACACCCCCTTAATATGTTTCTGTCAATCTTAATACACCATATAATGATTCTTTAAGCAATGAATGGTTGATTTACATAAAGTCATGTTTGCAGGCATTGATTCGGAGATCACAAAATGAATGCCAGTCTATCACACTCACCAAATGTTAAATGATATTCGAAAGGGAAGTCAGTCAACTGTTATGAATGTGCCATTTAGCGTAGACCAAGCACTCATCTATCTCATATTGAAAGATGAAGAACTTAATTCTTCAAACTTCAGAGCAATTGGGCTCTGTCTCAGGTACCAAAAAGTAGGCCTGTATATGATCGGTCATGATAACTAGTTATATCAGTCATGGACTCATAATTGATTAATCAGTTATGATGACTGAAGTTGATTACGTTGTCAGTCATGATCGACCATGAAACTAATGCATTCATAGGTTAGCTATGCCAGTGTCTTTGATCTTGGGAAAACTGGGTCCATCAGCATTTGACCCAGTGTCACCCTTCTCAAACCCCTCCTCCTATACCCTTTTTCTGTTTTTTTTTTTCTTACTAAGGAGCAAAAACAAAAAAAATCTGTGGAACCCTAGAAGTGCCAAAGGGGTGATCTGCCAAAATGTTACTTATTGCACTTTGCATCAGAATTATGTTTCAGATAGCTATAATACAGTAAGGGGGTATTCGTTTCATACGTGTAATGCCATTTGTGTCTATAGTGTCATTTCTTGAACATAAATCAGTATCATTGCGGCAATATTGCATTCTGGCAGTTTCTTGTGATTCTTCTAGGATTAGAACCATTAGAATGATAAACTTCAAGGCACCAGGCCCACACTTTGAATCTCTTCTCCTCCCTCCCGTCCATCAGTCCACCTCAGTGTAAATGTTCAACACGTTGTACATTGTTACAAAATGCTAACTTATGAAGTGATCATCATTGATTGTGATTTAATTAAAATTTTGGTTTATGAGCATTATAAGCATTTGGTATCAGACTGCAGTAGATTTTGATGCCCGATCGATGCAGTCAGATTTGTGAAATATTGAGTTTCACACCCAATATTTTTCTTAACCCAAGTCCCCGGTCAAAGGTCAAGTGAGCGAAACTCAGGCTGGGTGGCATTTTTTTTTTGTTTTTGGTCACAACAGACTAGGGTCAAGGCCATACTTGATAACCAGAACTAATGTGACGTCACACATGACAAAGAGGAAAATATTTTACCAATATAATAATCGAGCATCGTCAGTCATGGAGTCGATTACTCGGATAACCGTCGGTCATGAACATTGTCGGTCATACACAGGCCTACTTATAAAGATCAGGTTGACACATTGTCAGTCTGTCACACAATCTTTTTGGACCCATAACTCCACAAGTACATAATGCAGTTCTGTCAAATTGTACTGAATTGCAGATCATTATGAGATACCATATCGCAGCAAATTTGTTTCCTACATCATGATTGATATCAAAGATGAGTGGATAATGGGCAAAAAATCATGTGATTTGTCAGTCCGTCACATATGGAATAGCCCAATTGTTATCATTACACAAAGAATTTCATAGAATTGACAACAGTTGGTCTGAAATGTAACAGGACACAAAATACACAAATGAGATTTGCCAAAAGTTTTCATTACAAAAATGCCAAAGTTCCTGATTTAGTCGAACTGTGTTGTTTGAAAAAAAGTAAAGACTTGTCATAGCTAGAGAAAAATAGAAAAAAAAAGACTTCTAAATGTATTTGTTCCCATCTGACATGGGTATTTTTTTTTTTTAGTCTTAAGTTATATTTAGGTATTTCAAGAGTGAATTTATCATTAGAGCAGCTTTGTCCCCATGTGTGGATAATTTAGAAATTACATATATAAATAATGAAAAAGTAAACAAAATGCAACAGATACAAAATTCAAAAATTGTTTGCGTAGCTGTTTGACTGAAACATTTTACAGATATTTATAATATGAATGTGAAGCAAATGTTTGTCCTTATAAAATGTGATAGGATCAATACGTCCAAATTTTTACAAATCACAACGCACAGGACAAAACAATTCCTCTTGCATTCATTGGGTGGCGCATACTGAAAATTCTTATGCTTTTTTTTTTTCTATTATTGACATGCATTTCTTGAACTTTCAACACAGATTTCCTGAAAGATTTTATCATCATCTCGAAATACGGACATCTCTAACACATTTTTCAATCCCTGAGAAATTTTCTTTTCTTCACAGAACCTTCTATATCAATGTAAAAATGCATTTCAGTCAAATTTGCTGAAACAGATTGAATAAAAGCCCAAAAATTGTAATTTAGCAGCATGGACTAACAAAGTTTAATAAGGATTTATAAAAGTAATTGGCCATTTTCTCACTATATTCAGCAGCACCAAAGGTCACCCCCTTCGTTTTTAATTGCCAATAGTTCGACTTCTACTTAAGGTGAACAAAAATTTGTTCGCACACAGAATAGGAAATGAAGAAGCTTAACATTGGTACCAATAATTCCATGTGATCAAAATTTGACGAGAGCCTGATTTCATCGTGTCGCTTCTCAATTTGTTTTCTATAATTTGATCTGTGTTTGGATCAGGTAAGTTTGTAGCTCCAACAGAGTCAAATGGTTAACAAAGTTTTGAACTTTTCAGCAGCGGTGGATGTTTAAATATTTTCAAAACTCTTTGAAATAAGGATTATCAAAAACATGAGAAATTTTCTAATGAGAAGATCAAACATTGAACATGTAATCACAGGTCCACTTATGTACAGCAAATCTGCTTGAAAAGAAAACTTTATGGAGGTTTTCAAAATCATTTCTGTAAACGACCTCTGATTTGAGGAATTGGCATGTTTTGTTGTTTAAAGGAAAATGATATGAGAAAATGATTACACTATTTAAAAGAACTGCTGCAAAATGCAGTGAAATGATGTAGTGTAAGGGTCATGCATAGCTAGTTATGGTTCTGTACTCCCAGTGCCAAGATGTAAAATAAGATAAACCATTTGATTCTGATGAGACTGTCATAACTGGATGAGAAATCGACCGTCATGATAATATTTGAATATAGAAATTTAAACTTCCATTTACAAAAATATATTGCAACTGTGACATTGCTTTTAAAAGCATTCTAAGAGAGAAATCAGGCCAAATTCACAGTGTTTATTAAAAATAACTCGAGTTTTGTGAACAGATGAGTGGATAACTTTGTTACTCCATTGAGTGGCCTACTGGTCCAAACTGCTCATGAAAGTAGACTTGTTCTTCTGTCATGGTAAGTTTGCATTAAACTCAGGACTGAGTAAGCAATTTTTAAACAATTTTGTTGTTTTTGCAAATTTGAAAATAGGCATGCAGAGGAGAAAGCTTGGCAAAGTATCAGGTTAGACGTTCACCTTCCTCAAAACTAAGTTGGTCTTGGCTTAACAGCTGTGTAATTCCTTTAATCTGCAGAAAAGATATAAGTTTGTTCATTGCGTTCTTGATTCACGTACATAGCAATCTGGGACTGAATCTAAATACGACAAAAAAGAAGATAACATGATGTTTTTCATTGGAGGTGAGACAGTGTGCTAACAAGAGAAGCGATCTGAATAATTTCATGCTGACTCAGAGGTTAAAGTGAAAATGAATGCAGGAAGTTTTTAACTTGCTGTAAAAGATGGATAGACATCAAATGGCAGAAATTTTGCATTTATGTGGCAAATGAGAACTTTCCTAGAATAATTCAGTTTTTGTCCAAATACAAATCATACTTGGATCTAGGATAATTCAGTTTTTTTCTTTGTATTTAAATACAAATAGAATATTTGGATTAATGATATTGAAGGAAGGAGAAACATCATTTTGATGTAATTATGAATCGGTCACAGGGGTATCATTATGTCATAAGCTCCAGTAGTATGTAGCCAGCAGGCAAAGTTTCTTTTTGTTTTCTCTTTTGCTAAAAATCACTGATGTTTATTTTTAGTTTATATTTCAAATGAAACTAAACTATACTGAACCAGTGAAAATACAGCCACTTGTAGTGAGACGGATGTAGGTTAAACACATCATTTCTTGCACAGTACGTGGCTAACTATGAAGTTGTGCATGGCTGTTGTTTGTGACTGACATGATGTGATGTAATGTCTCAACACTGAGCACATGTAGATGAGTATTTCATAAGATGTTGTAGACCCAACTTTTTACACTCTGATCAAATGCTGTTTGGCTGGTTTTATAGTTTGTACTTAGCAAGCAAACAAACAAATGGGTCAATCCATTTTTTGTCCAGATATATAGCTGACCAACTACTCAATCATCCATATTGCTTTTTCTCAGAGTGAGATGGACTCGTGACCAATCATGAAGCTGGATGAGTTTGAGATCCGCTTTGACAACCCAAGAGGTGTTTTCTGTACAGGAGAAAATGTCAGTGGTCAAGTGGTGGTCAAGCTGACGAAACCAATGAAGATGCGATGTAAGTCCTTGACTTTTGCCCAGTTTCTATCATTGTGTGCTTGTCAACTCAAAGCGAATTATCCAGGCTCAGTAGTGAAAATAAACACTGGCACAAATTGCTGTGAACTGGTCTTGAAATTTTCATTGCATTTGATGTAGTGCACCGTGTGTGTGCCTTATTGTACTTTCTATAGTCACTCAGTTTCCAGTGTCCATACTTTGCTACCACATTGGTTTTGCTTTCAGAAAGTGTTGCTGTTACAACAGATTCAGTGGCAGATCTAAAACCTGCATGTGTTTTTGAAGACTCTTCAGTTTCTGCCATGAGATCATCCAGCTGTTCAACTCAAAGTTAATGTTTGAAAACCTCGCGCACAATGTCTGATAGAGTGTTTGAGACGTTCCTTTGTCTTACATCTATATAAGTTTGAGTTCTAATGATGTCTGTTATGTTGCAGAGAGGTTGTACAGAAGGAAAGAATCACTTGTCTTCATATTAGACTCTCAGTTATTATGAAAATCCTTAAAACAAGTCGTGCATTATTATGAAATAATCTTTTGGAATGGTCATTCTGCTGTGTATTTGGTCATTCTTAATATAAAATAGAACTATGGGCTCATACGCAATCAACCCTTCCTGGATCACACTTTTCTTTCATAGAGAAGCGTAACTAAGACCAAGCTCAGACCCTGAAATCATCTGTGAACGTGTCAAGTGCCCACACACGTGTTGTACTGCCAAGCACTATGAGGCAGCAAGAAGGATAAAGCCTGAGGCACAGGTGGATAAAAATCTCACATCTCCCCCTGCCCTGTTTCACACCTCAACCATTGTCCATGGCTCCAACTGAGTATGACCTAGACGCACATAAAACAGGCCCACCAGCCGACCACTGTTCCTGGTGGATTGAAGGCCCAGCTCGGTGGGCTCATTGCTTAGTAATATCCATTGGTTTTTGAGAACAAGAACACTGTATAACCTGTGTATGTGTGTGCATGACGGTTGTTTATTCTTCTACATTGTTCTGAAATCTTTGTTAAAATGTTCTTTCATTGTACATGTACTGCAGCCAGCAAATGTAACAGCTACAACTATGATATGATATGCTTGCATTATTGATATGAGGTGGGGGGGGGTGTGATTCTGTCTGTTGGTGTGCAATTTGGATTCTTAGTATGGATTGTCAAAGTCCTCTGAATAATACTCTGTTGAACTACACATGTAGTTGACAGCATTATGACTACTACACTTGAAGGAATCAGTTTGTTGGCTGACAGAAGACAGATGATAATTTTCATTTTCATGATTACCATATGTATCTCACATTCCCATACAGAAGACAAACCAGGCAACCGTTCAGAAAAAAAAATGCAGGAGATGCACATTGGGAATATGAAGAGCATTGAACTGATTGGTGGTTGCATTTGAAAGTGAGATATTGTCATCGTTAGTTCAGCTAATTAAAGTATTGCAAGGGTGAGCCTAGAGATAGAGTTATCTTTGACAGCATTAATCTGTGAAAGTTTCAACTCATGGAGGGAGATGTAATCCGTTATTTGTTAGATCCACGATTTGTTGCGTTGAACTTTGCCACTTTCCTGCGTTGTTGTTGACCAGTGCTGTTCATCTGCTCTTGACAGCAAAGCCTTTTCATGTAAATATTCACAATCCTGCATAGTGAGGCAGAACATACATCAACATCCAGGGAAAAAAGCAGAAAATTCAGTGTAAATGTTGACAAATCATTTTCCACAAATAGGCTCTTTGGTGTTGGTAAAAAATGAATAGGTATGTATCAGTAGCTGAAACAAGCTCTTTTGATGAATAACTCAAACCACCACGATCTTGCAAACTAGTGAATGCTGACACCTCCTGTGGTACATAAGCTGCATCTCCTCTCATTTTTTCATGCTTTGAAGCAATGTATCCTCCAATGAAAAAGAGAGCCATCCTTTCATCAGATGTTAGTCTGCTTGCCATGTCTGGAATGTCATCCAGAAGGTGAATTTCTTCATCGGTCAGTGCTTTATCACAGAGATTGCATGCATGATTTGCCTTCGTGTAGTCAGTATCTGGTTCATTTTCTAACATCAGCTCAGTTCTATCGATGGCATGGGAGTGAGCAACATCTTGGGCTGTGATGTAGTTACTCCCAGCAGACATGTGAAAATGAGCAAAATGCTTCTCAATATCATCTTGCTGGAAGAAGCCAAATGCCACATACTGATGACCAACATCTGTGTCAGTTGTCAGCAAAAAGTGACAGAGGTCTATAAAACATTTACAGGGCCAGAGGAGAGTGTCTGCTGTGTCTTTAGTCAGGGATTGCATCCTTGGGTTGATCGATAGTTTCATCTGCAAAGTCCAATCAGCCCAAAACTGCAGGATTTCCAGTTGATAGTTTTCTTGGACTGAAAAATCTCAGTTTCAGTTTTCTGTCTGTTGATTCCATCTCTGTCATTGTAGTGCAGAGTGTTACAGTCCCTGTATATACTTCAGAATATAATAACAATCGAGGTAGTGGTCCATTCCTGTGACGACTTACTTAGTAAATCTTACCTTCATCTGTGGCCAGCGGTCCTTTCACTGAGCTTTGTTGATGACATATCATGAAATGTTTCTGGCTTGAATGAATCAGGTTCTCAAAACTGAGACATTTCATCAATGTTGATTGCACAAGCTTCTTGTAGACACTTTAGTGGCTTGAGGCTTGGTCTTTGATGTGCTTGGCACACATGAAGGTGGCACATTGGCAAAAATTGAGGGGGGATTCACTGGAACATGATATCTCTCTGCTAGTCGAACCATTGGAGCATCTGTTGGCCAGTGCACTGCATAAACTCCCATATAGTCTGTTACTTCTTCAATTTTCAGCTTATTGGGTAAGCAAGCAATCCAGGCATGATGTTTCTCTTCATCTATTGGGAATTATTTACTAGAATTTTCTGTTTAGTGGGCTGATTCCTGTATCCTGTCCTGCAACCCAAACCAAAACACTTCCACACCATATTTACAATCACAGTGATTACACCAAATAATGTTTTGTAATGATATCCAAAACCGTAGTTAGTAATCAAAAGTACAGAAATAATATCAACCTCACTAGTGGGATCACATGAACACAAAAACACAAATGCGACTGCATACACTGAAGGCAACATTTCAAATGAGCCACGTACAGCATGTGTGTTCAAGTGTGCATGGATAGGAAGTTCGAATAGAGGATGGATTTGTCTTTTCAGTTATACAGACAGGCGGGCTTTTGGTCAGCCAAACCAGTCATACTTGTCATTGTATTTTTGAGAGGCAGTATTGAGAGGTCGATAGGCTTTCTTCAGTTTCATACTGAAGTCAGTGAAGATTGGTCATTGTAATGCTTGAACTTGACTGTAGGTCTAGTTTAGATCTAGATCTAGGCCTGGTAATTAATGATGAGTTCATCGAAATCAAACATGTCAAAATGCAAGAGAACACATTTATCCCTGCATGTCAGAAGACACTGATTTGTGAACATTCCGAACTCAACTTTGTCTGGAACTACAGTCTTGAAGAACAAAGCCCAGACTGAACAGGTCAAAGTTTTCCATGGAGGAAATAATTGTAACAATAGACAAACTGTTAATATAGTAATTGTATTCTGTGAATTTAATCGCATTCAAGGGTTGTGTTCCCCATTTCAAATTTGCCTTTTCGGCTACTGCCAAATACCAATATTAGAAATGTTTTGTGGTGAATTCTGTAGTATAGGTGTGAACATGGAATGTTAATTTCAAAAGATTACAGAAAAATCTCACCAAATCATTACAGACATTTTTCCTGATACTTTGGATTTTCAAAAGTTTTTGATAGCCTGTGATTCAAGCCAAATGCACTGTTCTCCCTTGAGTTAAACTTTGTGCAGCATCTTTGTCAACTTCTTTGTGTATCAACAGGAAACAGCCTTTGTCTGTATCCATGAGAAACAAGCTATCTGTGTAGCAAAGACATTGTGTGTAGGAAAGGGAAACAATCTTTGGTGTATAACAAAGGCAAACAACCTTTGGTGTGTAACAAAGGGAAACAACCTTTGTGTGTATCAAAGGGAAATAATCTTCACATGTAGTAAAGGGAAACTATATTTGTGTATAGCAAAGAGAAACAACCTGTGTGATGTATGTGCAATGAGATATCAAGCTGTATGACAGGGGGCTATCACGAGACATATATATGTAATAATACGTAGTTTTGCTTTGTGGCTTACTGACATTCATGCGGATAATCTGAATTTTCCAGCAGAGATCTATTTCATGTGGAAACATCATAGAGAGAACAGAGAACTTTATGCATTTTTTGTGGTGTTTCTTTGTTTGTTAGGCATCCAGCTGTACTTTGAAGGTCGTGCCAAGTCCCACTGGGAGGTGAAGCAAGGCCGCAGTAAGACCGACTACCGAGCTGGCGAGAACTACATCAACCATACAGTCACCCTCTATGGCACGGGTAAGCTCAGGGTCACTGAAGAGAGTTTGACTTGTGTTTACTGACTCTGTCTGTACATTGTAAGAGTTTGATGCAGAGCACTATTGGACTCACACTGTCGGTATATAAGGCCTCTAGGAACACAAATTATTACCTTGGCCAACAACAGATTTTGCACTCCCATTTTTTGTTTTCCGGTTAGTGAAATTGGTCAAGATGGAATAGCCATCACCTTGTCACTGTGATTCATTTATCTGTCAGGTCTGTAAATCTCAAAAATTAAATGTATTTGTTGTTTCTTATCTGATCCCCTGTAGTTAACCCATTGAACCCTACAGCCCGGTACACTAGGCAGATTTTCCAGTGTCAACTTCCCCACAGCCAAATAGACAGGGCTGACATGCTTAAAACAGTCCTACATGTCCGCTACAAAAAAATAGATCTAATGAGTCGCTTTGGGGCAAGGATATTTAGGACTATGGTGATTCCAAATGTCCGCGCCCATGATCGCGTTTGAGGCTTGTGTTTACAAAAGATATTGAACATGAAACAAGAAATATGCGTTCTCGGCCCAGAAGGCGAGGGACAGGAGTTTTTCAGGTACTGGTGACCAGAGTTCTAAGGGTTAAGTTATTGCTGCAGACTACAAGTTTTTGTGACCCAGACAATAGACCCCTAGTTGACATCCCCCAGGCAGATGAGCTTTGTAGCTTTCCAGGTAGATTTGGCTTCCTGCTGACGTTTTTTTTGGCTGCCAGTTCCTGTCACATTCTTTATATGGTATTTTGTTCGTTTATCTTTGTTCTGGCCAAGGTGTCGGGGATGACATAGTGGTCAGCAAAAATGAAACTGAAACTTCAAATGTCTCCTGGCTGGAAACTCACATGAATTTTTACTGATCCTAATAGTCCATATTTCTATCATGTGAGGAGAGAGATGGGTGAGATGGAGGAACAAATCTTATGTGTCTGATTGTAACGAATCATGATGGTGCATGCAGGTTATACGCAAGTGTGTTGTGAGCGATGTTCAGTTGACCATAATTGTGTGCTAGTGTGTGATGTGCCGCCGCGAAACTTCGACAGGACTCTACACGAGTCTAGATCGTGTGTATCTAGATTGTGCATCACGTTGTAGTGCTGGTATGCTCGAGATCATTCTACACGGAGAATGTTCCATGTCGAGTTAGTATATATATGAGGGCTTGGCCGGAGAGGATCAGTGAGTGTACAAGAGAGAGGACAAGTGTACTGGGAAGAGGACGAATGTACTGCGTTGAGAGCTGTGTGTATCGGAGCTAGACAGCTGCCCTGGAGACTGTATTTATATCAAGCACCTGTAATAAATTCTTCATCATTTTGACGTGAGGATTTCTGTTGTGATTTCTCCACCATTGTGTTGTCTCATCCACATTCACCGCCTGATCGCCACTTATTACATCATGACAAACACCCTTCAACATCCAGAAAGGAAGTTAGTGACATCTGGGGGCTCGTCCGGGATCAGGCATTTACAAGGATCGGAGGAGACCAACGTAAGTAAGTGTGGTTTGTTAAATCATCGAAAGTTCATACATCATGTCGTCTATCGAAGGAATAATCCAGCTTTCCGACGCTATGGAGTTACGAGGTGAGGAAAAGAGGACTTATATCAAGGAAGAGACAAAACGCATGTGGGAAAGACAGGCTGAAAGACAGCTAGCAAGAGAAGAAGCTGAAAGACAAGCACAAGTACAGCTAGCAAGAGAAGAGGCTGAAAGACGAGCACAGCTAGCTAGAGAAGAGGCTGAGAGATGGCACGAACTGGAGAAGATGCGCCTTCAGGCCCAGATTGCTGAAAAGAAGGGAGGACAGGCGGACGGAAGCACCCACTAATCTACCAGCGATCAAGCCAAGTCTAAGATGCCCAAGCTACAGACCTTTGTGGATGGGAAAGACGAGATGGACACTTGGTTGCTTAGGTTCAAGATGAGTGCTTTGTTGACTGGCCGTGCGTTGAAGGCTTATTGCAGGCTGTCACAAGAGGAGGCTGTGAACTACGAAAAAGTGAAGGA
>JBCEWB010112214.1:0-11772 GCA_039654565.1 Peronia peronii
AAAAACTGGTCGATTTCTGATCTTAGCGAATAAAACCGCTGCAGCACAGAGCCGCGGCTGAGCCAACGCACATCAGACTGGTAGAGTACATCCCCGTATTCAGCATCCACATCAGATAGGAAAGCTTGAATTATGTTGACAGTTTTTACAACAGTGTTCATCACATCGCTCAGCTGGACAGCCTTGGCACACAATGCTTCTTAGTGGATTATACAGTGCATTCTAACAGTCTCTTTTGCTTTGGCGCAAACCATTGAAGCCATTCCTTTGCGCTCCTCCGTCCCTACAATTTTGATTTAAGCATGTATCACTGTATTTTCAGAATTTGCTGCGGGCCAATAAAAACGGGACCGCGGGCCGTAGTTTGGACACCTCTGGTCTAATCCAATGTTGTCGAATCACGTCAGACTATGGAATTTGATTAGTGAAAAAGGAAAATCTGGTCACGAAAATATTGAATCTATTTTGACCACCTGATCACAATGGTCAGTGCGAAATAAACAATTTAAACCTCATGTCCAATAAGAACTTTATCTGCATCACAACCTAGACTCCTATAAATAGTGTCTATTATGTTGCTTTCTCAAAAACACTAAACATGACTATTAGAAAAGTGTGATTATGGTCGTGATGTAATGGTGTTATATTCTTTGTATCCGCATTGTAGATTACGGCCTCAACGTTTTTTTATTTTTCCGTTTGTAAATTCACCTGTATATAACGGGAATTCCGCCTGCTATTGAATCAATGGTCTTTATTCCAACGTGCATGTTACCAACTCGGTGTGTCCATAATTTTGCTTCTTTCTATCTAGATTGGCATAATATGGGCGTCCATACTATTCAACCTTGTTTAAAGTGGATGCAATTGTTGACCTGCCGTATAGTATTTCCTGGAATATCACGTACATTTTTTCATCCTCTTTTTCATGATGTTTCTGGCGCCATTTCATTAAGTGGGAGTTTGTCCCATTGAATTATACAACGGAGTGTTGGCGGCTTAATAGCTGGATCGTCGGATGCGGACTCTAGATGAAGAGTTCCGTAATTGAATCAAAGCGAGTCCTGACATTTTGTATTTGGGAAAAACAATTAAAATGGGTCCCAGCTAAAGAGAGCGAATCATATTGTTTGACTAATAAGGATTTGAATGCCTTATAGCAACTGCTTGTGTGCCTCCAAGGAAGCTGAGTATCTCTATTAGGTATGACAGAGCTGTAATTAATTGTTAATTGTAAAGTAGTTAGCGCCTGTACTGTACGGGGATAAGTTTATTCTATTATTAACACACTGATATTTTTCTCCAGTCTGAGCCGTAATGCCTCTATATAGACATGTATTTGTATCCAAACACAAGATCAACTGATCAGGTCTGAGCAGCTCAACGGCTGATCTGAGGGTTTCATTTTGAATTAAATCCCATTTCCTCCTATTCATTGTGGAGATCTACTGAGTCCAGCTGCTAGATGTATAATGCTATTCAAGACATTGTCTGACGTATTGTGCACAAAGTATTTCTGTATTTCCTGTGATGATCTGCAATGCGACTGAGATAATTAATATAAGAGGGAGAAGTGAAAGATTAGATTAGAACCTGCATTTTTGTTTCAATAATCAGCCCTTCCATGGCGAATTTTTGGGTAGGAAAGGCCGACGTCTAGCCTTCTCAGATAATGACGAATATTTGTCGACTGTCGTGTACGTTATGCTCGTTAAAGAACCCTAACATTTGTAAATCAGGTGAAGGGTAGATGAGACAAAATATACAAATTCCAAATTTCTATCCAAATATTGCAATATTTTGGTCACATCAAACGCCACAACACCATCGAGGGAAAACGAGCGAGAGGAACTCAGCGGAGAATGTGGACGGATGCCATCAAGGACTGGACGAATCTACCTTTGGAGAAATGCACCAGAAGAGTCGAGGATAGAGAGAGGTGGCGGGTCATTTCAAGCCGACCTCGAGAGAGATGACACAAGTAAACCGAAACATTATGCTTCTTCTCACCAAAGTGGATATGCACTTAAAACCGAGATAAGCCTATTAAAAGGCAACATGTCTTAAGAATAATCTATAAAATCTGTTTTGTTTTCTTTTAGCTGTCCTCTGCTTGGTACCATGCGTAGGCTTAGAAACTGTGCCGATGGTCCTATTTCGAGGTAGCGTTATCTATCTATCAGATATCAGCGTTCTGAGACCTTATCCAGACCATGCTGTTCCTGGTTCATATTCCAGGTTATTGTTCAGCATAAACCTGAAAATCACAGCCACAGTTAAAGCCAATGAAGAGAGCTGCGCAAGGTTATCTCACTTCAGAAATAAAGTTTTCCGTTGTCTGGAAGATTGAGCCTTTGAGATGCTTGACATTTCTAGAGATAGCAAACTGAAGCCGTTGCGGATTTCCTGGATCGTTCAAGTGATCTCAGATATTGATTTGTTTGAGATACAAACTCATATATCTCGCTGGCTTTCAAACTGGTTCAAAAGACTCTTTCTACGAACTTTTATTATGAAATGTGCATAGTTATTATCATAATTATAAACAACATTGGTAGTTTTTCTTTGAATCACTGTATTTTTTAAAAAGAAACAAAAATCATTTCATCGTTTGCACAACATGTGAGGAAAACAGGGAACTATTACATCTAAAGATAAAAGCTTGACGAGATAAACAGACTTTGGTGGCGCATAACAATGGACGACAAGAGAGAGAGAAAGAGAAATAGAGAGGGAGAAAGAGAGAGAGAGAGAGAGAGAACGGAGCTGGCCGTAATCAACATGTAACACTGAAATGTGACAGAACAGACAATATTGATAGACAGACAAGCAGAAACTTAGTCTAACAGATTTAAGGATGCTGCTCAATTATAAAATGATGGCCAGATAGAGGTGAGCCGTAGTCACGCTGAAAAACAGACAACCAATTACTGCTAAATTGACAAACTTCCTCCTAGAAAACACCCCTAATGGTCGTGGGCTGTCTCTCATAGATACAATTTTTTTTTTTGCTGTTTTTTAGGAATTCGTCGTTTGAATGTGGTGCCTCTAGCCGGTTGTAAAAAATCCTGTAGCCTTTTTAGTTGTATGAATAAGGGGCAGTCTTATCACATCTGGTGAGGAAATATCACAAAAAATGGACAGCTCGGTGCGATTAACTTGCCCCATATTCTTTGTCGGTGCAGCGTTACTATGAACGGTCCATTGAAGTAATGGAACTGATATCCGAAAGAGGAACTAGAATCAGATTCTATCAGCGGAAAAAGAGAATTCTGTTCACACAATGATCTTCAACAGAACAACAAACTGCAAGTTTGATCTGTCCATTAATCATGATGTCAATTAATTACACTATCCTGTAAAGAAATGGCACCTTATCAGTGTGTATTGGCACGTTCCTTTTTTCTCCTATGCCTTATTTTAATCTAACATCATCTTTGATTGATGTAACTGGTGAGATCTGTGGATTATTGTTGCTGTCTGAAAATGGAAACTTGAGATCAGCGAGTTCATATTACAACCTGCAATCCGATATAAAGCCCTCAATGTTACATTTAGATGTTTCCTTAGGTTACCATTTGAGAAAAAATGTAAATGATGTGCCAGCCTGGTCTTTTCAGGAAGGCAGTTTTACATTACTTTGTCACAGAAGTTAGATTTAAAGTGATGCTTACTTATAAACTGTCTTTAAATGGAAATTAGTATGTTTTGATGTAATCGGTGAAGTTCTGAGCATGCTTCTTCATCTATGCCTTTTTAAAAATGAGTGTAGCCTATAATTACACCACACATTTCTTAAGACTGATTAAAGGATTATTTAGCATGCCTCTTTGCTCGCCCATGATGATTTTACCTTCAAACCAGCAGAGCAAGACACTGAATATCACCATAATCTTTGTCAGAACTATATATTTAGAAAAAAACAACAACAATAATTTGAAATCTTTAACTGGCTGCTTTCCAAAACAACGCAGACTTGATGTAAAGAAAGCGTGAATGTGATAAACGCAATTCTAGGAAATTGGCATAACACGATAACACAACATATTCAGGCGGTTTCTTCCGCTTTACCAACTTCATCCTCCAAGGCCGCCATAGCTTTTAAAACAAATGAAGCTTTGATGATGTTATTCCTAATCAGTATTGGAGTTCGACGGCATATTCTGAAAACAAGGATAAGGACTGAATATTGTTCTTTATTCAATTAAAAGTCTGTTGCTGGTGCTTCAAATAAAATCATTATGGTTTTCTTTATGGTTCAGTTAAATCCAGGTTATCTTTATATAACTCAGCTAGACTGAGCTATACAAGATTACTGCTGTCTAAATAGCACCGATAACTGAAATAATAGGCCCTTAAAATATAGTGTATGCAGTGTTGTTTGCCTGAAAAATCCGTCAACGTCTTAGAAATGGAATAAAAAAATAAAAACTAATTTCTTCGCAAACTTTAAACAAATCAAGGCTGAACAAGTCCATAATTATGTCGTTATTGGATATTGTAAAGATCAGTATCTAACTTTTGTACAAATATTCAAAAAAAAACAAAAAAAAAAAAAAACAAACAAACAAACAAAAAAAGAACAGCGAATACGGCAACACCAAAAACATAATCGGAGGCTAATGTTGAAGGAAAACAGCAAAACAAAATAACCTGACCAAAACAAAAAAGCTAACTACTGCCGCACTAATGTACGTCATTTGCCATGATAAGGTTAGCAACCTCCGGTCATTTATTTTCAGTGCTTGATAACCGTACTGGGGGCAGACGTCTCAGAATACACGACTTTGACGAAAACGACGCATTAGTGGCAAGAAAAACTGGTAAATAAGTCTCAGTCAGTCAGAGCGATAAACAATCACAATTGATATTTCACCTATGCCAACCTTTCCAAAATGAGCCTTCAGGTGCAGTGATATTATACCTTCGCTTTGAAGGATAATCAGTTAGATAGACCTAAAAATCTCTCTTTATTTAGAATGTGACTTGAACAACATATTTTACGTGCATTCATGTTCCTTCTAGATACCGTAATTTTTATAAGAGGTCAATTATCAAAATCGATAAATACAGTTCAAACACTCTCCTTTCACAAACATCAAAGCATTTTGTCCTGTATTTTCCATAGCTTTATACCAATATCACCAATAATAGGTTGTAACCTACTGGTGCGTCTGACGATCGATATTGATTTGTTATAGTAAACGGGCGTGGTTGGGGATGGGTGTTGGAGTGGGGTGGGGGGGGGGGAGGGGCATTTATTTTAGTTGACTCAACTGGTACCTGTCAGCAGTACGGACTATCAGTAGCACGATGCCATAGAACAGGCTTGCTCGAACTCAGGCCAGTAGTCAGGCTCACACTCGCCTGTTTGCATCACCCATCTGTCCACAAGACGCGAGCGCTTAGCCTGTACACATGGGTAGCGTGTTTAAAGTAATGCAAGAGTCAGTCATTTTTCGAAGGTTGACCAATTTGCCGCATGCCTTCAAACATGAGGGTGCGCGTTCTTTTGCTCGTGTTTTCTTTATTTCTCACAATACAGATAATTATTATGCGAATTCATTTACCTATTAATATACAGATTTTTAGAAAAACGATACATGAGGGTGAAGACTACCGTTTTTTTTTTCTTAGTAGATATTTATTTAGTGAATGTGGATATCAGGAGATTACTTTTGTGATTCATATTTAACTCAAACTTTGGCCAAAGTGGATTTTTATTGACTGAATGCATGTAGGGACATTTTTCTAGCATTACTTGCACAGAATACTTATGAATACCATGAATACTTATACATACAGTTTGGCGTTATCAGAATGATAGCATTTTTGGCGTTCATGGTACACCAGAGGATGTTATTGTGCTTATCTATAATATTTTCACAACAGATGCCGTGATAAATGCTGAAGTGGGTCCGACTCTTCATGCATATAATCCACCTACATCTGGAAGTCATGGAGTCAAATTTGGCTCAGGGCGGAGGCCTGGGTCGGACGTGAGTCTTCATTGTGAAAACAGTAAGCTGAAAACAAGGAAGAGGGGAATAGAAAGTTTCTTACAACTGTCAGTTAACCGTTGCCATCTGTAACTTGAGGCAAAGTCTATACATGGAGTGTAATTTGATTTACATAACGATCTCAATCTGATTTTGCCATGTAAGAGTAAAATAGGAAGTCTTATTACCTAATATCTGGAAGATATGGAGCAGAATAATGGAACCTGTCATAGTTTGCCCAAGGCAAAGGCGTGGATGGGACCCAGAGGTTTCAGTTATTACATAGTCAAACTGATCGTTATAGAGATATCCCTGGTGCTAAATGTCATCATGTTTCTTACCATCACGTGCAGCAAGCAATTGAGGACGACCCCAAATATCTTCATCGCCTCTCTTGCCCTAAGTGATTTCATCTATGCAATTGTTAACAGTGTGCATTCATTCATCATCGTCAATGGAATTCACACTGGCTACTGGCCTGATTTCTGTCAGAATGTGGGAAGTATACTGGAGTTTTTCTACCTTTTCAGCTTGGTATCCTCTTATTGCAATCTTTTTCTTATAGCCTTAGAACGTTGGATTTTCATAACGCGCCCATTTCTCCATCAGAGAATTGATTCTCCAAAGCTAACTGCAGGAGGAGTCATTCTAGTCTGGCTTATAGCGATATTCGCTAACATCGACAAACCCATCATGGACAGGGTTGAAGAAAAAGAGAGTAAAACTTTACGTTACGACGCTGTTATGCCACCTTTCCATTTCCTTTGGAGCTTCATTCTATTTGGAATATACGCTCATATTGCAGTCATAACACGTCGCCATATTCGTGTTATTCATAAATCTAAACCAGTTCCTGTCGCATGGGGGGCATCAGAAAGCACCAAACAGCCCGTGGAGAAGAATGCCAAACAACGGTGGAAAAGTACAAAGATGCTTGTGGCTTCGTTTGGAACATTTTTTGTGTTATTGAGTCCTTTAATGATTTTAACGTTTTGTAAAGCTATTGAACTGCCAGGGGCTTTTAGCGAAGCAGTGGATTTTCCAATCAAGACAATTGCAAACATACACTACAGTTCCAACTTCGTTGTGTATGGTCTTCAGAATCGAGCATTCAGAACTGTGCTCCTTAACTTCTCATGGAGAATATTGTGTAGACCAGCCTCTCCCAAGCCTGAGAATTTTGTTTCTGAGATAGGATAATTTAAAACTGTTATTTCGTATCGCACAGAATAACCATTATACAACATGAGATTTCTTCTCAAGTATAATACAAATGAGATTTCTTCTCAAGTTATAATTTATTTTTTCAGACAATGTAATATTATTATTTTCATTTAATTGTTGTATTAAAATTTATTTTTGTTCTTATTGTGTTCTCATTAGATCAGGACATCTTCTCCATATATCAGCAGGTGGACTTGCAAATTTGACATTAAATGATATTAAATGACATTAAATACGTGACACAATGACGCACTTATTGAAATAATAAATAAATGCATGTACATTAATTATTTTACAGATGAATGATTAAAGAAATAAATAAATAAACAAAAATAAATAAATAATAAATAAACAAACAAACAAAGAAACAAATTACAACTGATACAGTACTGTATAATATCTGACTTGTCATTACCATTTTGAAGTATTAGAGAAATAAAGGTAGGTTGGAAGGGGGGGGGGGGGGGCAAGAGGAGGCAATAAAATAAACAATAATATTTTCATTTTGCTAAGCATTCACAAGAAATTAGTCTTGTCGTATTGTGATGTTAATACTGTCCACAATGTGCATCTGAATTAAATTGTTAAAATACTGGTCCAATGCTAATCATATAATAATTTTGTATTTTCGTAGTCCCCCTTTTATGATGCAGTGTATGCAGTTGTTGTTGTTCGTATCGTTGTTTTCATTTAGTATTGGGCTGCTGTCGTTGTTATTGTATAAGTTTTGTGTTTTGTTTGGGTTACGTGTGGCTTACGCTCGTTTCTTTGAAAACCAATTCATATTTTTTTTTACTGGCGTCATTTTATGACCCCTTCCTTTCTCATGTGAAGAGCTATCAGAGAGATTCTTTTTCTTTTATTCTTCCTGCCTCCTTTCTCCCTTACCATCTTTCTCTTTCTTTCTTTCTTTCTTTTCTTTCTCTCTTTCTTTCTTTCTTTCTTTCTTTCTCCCTTTCCACCCTTTTAATATTAAATTTATGCTTTATTTTATTTGTGATTGAAGTCACATTAGAGACCATTCGTTTCATTTTTCAACTCATAATTGCCGTAAGTCCATAATCGTTGTTGTCCAAGGGATTTTCAGCACTGATTATGGGAAACATTCAAGGTCTATTTAAAAAAAAGAAAATTGATGAATGTATGTTGTGTTCAATATACTTAGATACCACACGAACAAAACCAACCAGCAAAAGTAAATCATCCTCTCTCTCTCCTTCTGTCTCTCTCCCTATCTCTCTCTCTCTCTCTCATACACACTGGCACATACACATATATCACACAAAAAACATAATACTTGTACCAAGGCAGGCTTGTTCTTTGTTTTTATTCCCATATTCACAGTAATGGATGAATAAATAGTATGATATCGTTTATCTGTATTGTTTCAATGATATGAGTTTATTTTCTTTCTTTTCGATGACTGAAGTAAAATTGTGCTTCCCTCCAACAAAATTCCTAATCTATCGGACAAAGTTAATTACATAGCTTTGACTCCTCACTATGTGAACGCAACCTGAAAATGGAGTACAGGAAATGGAAGTTATTGACAACTGATAGTTGCCATTTGGAACTTCAGTCAAAGTCCACATATGGAGTGTATGTAATTATATTATAACGATCTGAAGCCGGTTTTGCTATGTAAATTTACATACAAACCGGGAGGCCTTGTTAAACAAGCTCTTGTCACACTGAACCAAATTCAAACTAATGGTCTATTATAATTATATTTCAATCGACCATGCTTAAGTTGAAATCGTTTGAATTGATCTTTGATTAAGTTGATACTTTTTCTTTTGGAGTAGCATGACATTATCTTAAACTCTGTGATAATAAAACCGATAAGCCTATGTTGACTTCAGCTGAAACATTCCCGCACGTGTGTTGATTTGAATTTTCACCTCCGAGCATTCAAAGCTAAACAATAAATAACAAAAGGTAATCTGATGTTTTATTTTGTGATTCCAAGATGAAACTGACAATGTTACAAATACGCTACGTCACTGACCCATCTATTTTGTCATTCGGATCCAAGCCTCTCACCTACGCAATGATTAGTATGACTAGAGAAGGATTAAGAAGAAAGAGAGAGAGAGGAGGAGGAGGAAGAGGAGGAGGAGGAGGGAGTGGGTGTTTCTGTTCGAGAGAGACGGAGAATACACTGATCTGCGACTTGTAAAGCCCGCCTCATAATATGAGCCATATGCTCAGCCTGATTTTCGTCCCAATGGAGCCGTCGCCGGAGATTCAGATAAAAACACAGTAAGCGAAATTCAATATTTCACAAATCTAGGCCTACCATCACAATTCCATTGGACATCAATTCCAGTGCAATTCGATACCAAGTACTATCGTACAGTTCTCATAAGTTAAACTTTCGATTTGATCACATAAATTGCAATCACGTGTCAATTTTGACACCAAAGGTAGAATTAACTGTGTGGTGAGTGGGGATGGGGTAAAAATAACCTAGTCTAGCATTCATTTTCAAATGATATAAGAAGACCGCCCCGGAAAAGTGACGACCGCGAAGATCAAGTCATTATCTACCGCCCAGTTACCTAACGCTTGTACATGTATTATTAAACTACGGATGTATTGATCTTTTTTTCCCTCTCCCCTAACGACATCAACTTAAGCGTAAGTCGACTTACTTTAAAATCTTCTTAACTACTTTATATGAGAACAATGGCTAGAGCAAAGAAGGTATGGAAAAGGTATGAAAGGAAAAGGAGCTTTGTCTAATTTAGTATGTAGGTGATTGTAAAGAAATAACACCAAAGAAAGAGAAGTTGTATAATAAAAAAAACTCATCTTAGCCTACTGTATATCTTTATGGCTGTTTGTTTTTTCCAACCACTAACATACATTTGTGTTAAATAGTGATAATCCATACTTCGCGTGGAATTACTCAGAGACTAAGATCATGAATTATTTGACCCCTTTGGCAAAAACATATTTTCTTGTTGAGTTGAAACAGAATAGGTGAAGCAACAGAAGTATTCCCCGCCCGTTTTTCTGTGTCGAATGATGTCATCTCATTATCTGTAAATGTCATCAACAAATGTCATGTTATTATAGTCAATCTTTAAGTAGAGTCATCTATGAGAACATTCAAACCGCAATTCTCATAACGTAAATTTTGAAAAACACTTAAGACATATCAACTAAATTATGATTAATCACTGTAAATCCCACATAACCAAAGACAAAAATTACTAGAAAAGATGAACAGACACTACACCAAATAGTGAATCAAAAGCATTACAGTATGGCTTATATGTTATAAGGACAGAATTACACGATGAATTTAAGAATGTTCCTCCTCTTCACCAAGATTTCAACGAATGACAAGGATATTTAAGAGTTTAACATTAATATGGAGAGAGAACATAGAGAATAATTGTTTTATAACCATTCACGGCGAACACGCTTATTAAAATGAAAATACGTTTCTCCACATCACATTCAAGATATAAATGAATACCTATACCTTGATGAGTGATATCAGTTCACCTGCACAAAAAAATCAGGTTTATGAAGAAAGCGCTTATGGCTGGCACCTCATAATTATTGTTCGCCTGTGAAGATCAACGTGTTTTAAAGACTGAACTTTTTGCCAGCAATAAAAATCACATCACACAGTGGTAGATTTCAGTGCTCTTGTATTTCATAGTGCTGACATACTAACTTTCTTTACTTGCAAATACTTGTAAAACAACAACAACAGAAATCTGCATTATCCATCATCACAGTTTCTTCAAGACAATTGACATTTATCATTTAATCACAGTGTGATCACAAATGAAAGAAAATTTGAGCTAAAAAAAAATTCAAATGATGAAAAAAATTCTTTTTAATTACGACACTACAACATGATTGTGATGTATGAAAACATTGATCACAGCATAAATTATTGAGCCAACTTTCACAGATGGGCATTGAATATATTATACTCAAGATCACAGGAAAACATCATGATGTCTTTTTCTCTTATATCAAAAATTTATGCACACACAAACATAAATCACGTGTGGGCAGAACCAATATTCTCACAGCCATACCTGAAACAGGAATGATATAAATAAAGTCATTTAGTTTCAACATTATTACTGAAGCAAAGCATTCAAGCAATCACAAAAGACTGACACAAAGACAAAGAAGCAGACAACACAGACCAACACTGATGCAAATGTTAGATAAAATTAATAATGAAATTTTGACGACAACAACTTTAACATGCTGATGAGCGCAAGATGAAAGTGAAGATGAACTCATTTTTTAGGAAGTATTCACTTCATAATTACAAGGACATACAAACAGCTTGGTACAAGACATGAAAGGAAATTGCTGATGGAAGCAGAGAATCTGCATCGTCTGGTTGTGGTTACAATGCTTTGACAACAACACTGTCACTGAGATTGAAACGTAGTATCCAACAATATCATGTAATGCTATGTTGTTTTTCATGAGAATAAATGACTTGTATTTTTCTTTGGGGGGGGGGGGGGGGGGGGGGGAGGACCAAAAAGCACTACTTCATGAAAAC
>JBCEWB010112225.1:0-11772 GCA_039654565.1 Peronia peronii
TGTCTGTCTGTCTGTCTGTCTGTCTGTCTATCTATCTATCTATCTATCTATCTATTTATCTATCTATCTATCTATCTGTCTGTCTATCTGTCTCTGTCTGTCTGTCTGCTTGCTACTCGATTTTCTTGCTAAAAACGTCCGTCTCACAAAACGCAAGCCATGTGTTTGACGTTTAAGCCTGACCGGTGGCCACACATCTGACTACTGTCTGTGACGTCCAGTCTGGAGCCGGCAGCCATCAGATGGACGCGTCCACCACACTACAGTTTAAGACCGGACAGTAATTATAGGTCTGAGCACCACTCAATAGCCGGTTCACATTTCTCCCCCGGACCTCCCCAGTCACGGGACTCTCGCTATGGTCAAGGAAGGCACTAAATGGTAGAGGAGATGACCGCTCTAGGGAAAGCCCAGTAATCTGGATCATAGAGAGGTGTGGGTTTGAATTGGGCAGATGTTTAACCTGTCTCCTTGTCGGTTACGCTAGGGATTGATGGCTATCCGCTTGATGGAATAATGTTGGGCAGTGTTGTGTGTGTGTGCTTTTTTACCTTTATCTTTACAGGTGGTCAGCACATACATTTGAAGAGCTTTCTTTTTGCTTTTGGAACCCACACCTTGCATCTGGCATTTGTTAGCCCACGCTTGATGAGAGTGAAATAGCTTAGAGGGGCAAAATTACAGAGGCTGTTCTTCAGCTTCAGATCTGTCCTCTTGGTGAATACGCTCTCTTTTGTGTTGGTGCAAGTATGTGTATTCTGTGCTCGCGAATGAGTGTGTGTGTATCATTAAGAAAGAGTTAGCCGCCAAAACAAGGTCAACGCCTGGGGTTAGAATGTCCAGGAAAACATTCAGATCGAAGATAGCAGTAAAACAGACCAAAGTTGACAATTTTCGTAGCCGTTTATTTTTTTCTTGACGCAATGGAATTCAGTTAAACAAAAATGTGGCCCAGTTTTTTTTTTGAAAGACTGGTAATAATTCAAGAGCCGCGATCGTCAACTATTTGGTTTGCAATTTGGAAACCCCCAGGATTTAGTTAGGAGTGGTTGATCAGGAATTTGGTGTACCGATTAGTTCTATATAATCTTTACAAAAGCATTAACAACTGAATAGCTGGTAAAGGGCTTCACACAGTTGTTTCGGCACACGTGAAAACAAAGTTTTCATCGGGCTCCTAATATGACCATCGTCTTATCCTGAGAGCCTTGTATAGTCGGGTATCTGTCGGACATTAACAAGGTAGTTTTGTATTTCTAAGTCTCATGTCAACAACTGAAAGATCAGATTACTTTAACAGATTTTGTCCAGCCCACGTGCGTCAGTTCCGCTGATCTGTTTTTCGATCTCAGCTTTTTATGATGATGATCAGTTACATTTGTAACTAAATCCGGTTATCATAAATGAGTCTCGTATATCTGGATCTGACATTTGGGCATTTTTGAGACATCCTGATATTGATACGTGCAAGAAATTTTTAGATTATTTAAAGTCAATTTCACAAGTGACAACAGCGATATAAGTCCTATATAATAAACCTCATTATATGCAGATCTGTGTAGTTTTCCTCTGCCCTTGTAAGCTTTCTCTTTCTCCTTTTACTTCATAATCTATAATAAATTTAATATGAAACATGGCATTTCAATTTCTGAAGCGTCAGCATTGCAAACAGTGGCCAGGGACACCATTGCAAATCAGCTTAGAAATGTTTCTTAATTTTGTTTTCAGTCATTGTCGGTCTCAAGTCACGGAGAAACAGTATTAGTAGCTACCATATTCGGCCAGTGAGTGGTAATGTGGCGCGTTCTACTACGCCAGGGACTCGCGATCCATGACCTTAATTCGAGAATCCTTGACAAACTCTGGCTCCAGCGACTCCAGCACCGACCCTCAGTCCCAGTGTGGCTCGGCAAGATGTGGATCTTTCTGCTCTTATTTTCTGCATGAGCGGCCCTTGTCTGGTGTCATCAAGCCGTCCACTGAAGAAACCACCCAAATGCACCAGAAACTAACTTTGATAAAAAGTCTTTTTACAAAAAAAAAAAAAAAAGAAAGAAAAGAAAAGAAAAAAAATCTATTTCTAGAAAAACCGAGATTAAATTTTGCTTCTCTCTGTTAACAAAAATGAACAGAATGCTTTTTTTTCTGTGTTCTGGTTTTTCTGTTTTGTTTTATTTATTTATTTTTTTTGGTTTTTTTTTTTTTTTTTTTGGTTTCTTCTGCTTCTTTTTTTTTTTTTTTTTTGACGAAATAGGCGATATATTAATATTGTGAAATTGTCTGAATAAAAGTTAAATGCGAAAATAATTAAAAGAACGTAGAAAAAAGCACTACTTTGTCAAAACACATTTGAATAGACTGGAGTTGGTGCCTCTGAAAGAAGAAGTTGTAGATATCTGACCAGCCAGTACCTTCTTGATAATCTATCATTGACTGGCCCATTTCCGGGCTATCTTTCATTTTATGAAACTGGGGTCTATGACCTTTAAAAAAAACTCATTTAAGTATGAATATGCCAAGACATAGGTTCTGTCTGTTCGATTTCATAGTGTTCTTCAAAGTCTACTGCAGTCAGCACACATACACACACACACACACACACACAAAAGAAAGAAAAAAGTAACATAAAATCTTCCTGACTTCTCAATCTAATCTTCTCTAATTTAATTATATGTCCGGCTGATGTCTTGTCTCTTGCATGAACAATGAACAGTGAGACAGACCTGTGGTGGCTTGATTTGATTTAAAATATTTACAGGCTAAAATTTGATTATTTGACTGTGTCTGACGTCAGAAGACTCCTGACCTTTAACTTCTAATTTTTTTTATTTTTTTTTTGTTTCTTGTTGTTAAGCCCAGATAAGGTGGTACGTGCCAGCAACAAAGCAAAGCATTTAAACCCTTGTATTTATACAACAAAGCAATCCAAAGGTTTCACTGATACAGCGATTTAATAGGCCAGAAGTCAATTGTGCACCAACAAAGAGAGACTTCATTCTCTTGAAAATAATTATCGTGACCAGTGGACCGTAAAATAACATTTGTTGACAAATCAATTCTCCACTGTCCGTGTTCAACATCTCTCGAAGGCGGATTAGATGATCGTTTTGTTATGTTCTTGACTGTGGCTTTCAATAGAGATAGATTTGCAAGGGGTGGGGAGGAGAGGAAGAGAGGGAGGGGAACTTAAATGAAGGGGGAAGGAGAAGAGAAAAGGGGGGGGGGGGGGGTCAGATAACTGAAGACCTCACAAAGGACCACGATTGATGAGCAAACCACCGTTGCAGTGTATGTCAATAAGGAAACAAGGAGAATGCTTAAACTGGGCTTGTGAGAACGATGAACTAACGGCCGAGGATGATAATCGTACACCTCACAGAATCTCTGTCTTTGTCTTTGGTTATTTTTGACATAATTGATCGAACTGTAATCTTTCTCTTGCTTTTTCCTCTCTCTCCTAGCCAGCCAGTAGGTCATTGTTTTAATATCTCGTCACTAGCTCAAGTAAAAGAATGATGTCATTGCGATATGACCATGGTAATCGCCGTAACAGCTAAGGTTAGCAATTGCAGATAACGAAATAAGACCTAATCAATTGATAACGTCTTTGTTCGTATTGCCCCCTTATGTCGAACGATGGTTTTGATGCAAATTACCACTACAGATCAGTTCGTGTTCATAAGTTCTCATTGTCTTAGCTGCTGCATGGCTGATTGCTACATTAATGGAGACGGTGTAAAAACAAAAAGAAAAGAAAATATGTTATCACCACAATAAAAGGCATTCAACTGTCCATCGGCATTTTTCGTGCGAGAGAAAGCACTCTAGCAGGTCCTCTATTGTTGATTTCAGCGAACTAGCTTGTCTGTCTCCCAAATACATCAGGAAATGAAATAAAATGTGATCTTTACATAGGACGGGTGTACTTAAATAACAACAATATCAGCAAGAAGGGCAATAACCCTAGCAATCACAACAGTAACGACAACAACAGCAGCAACAACAACAACATCAGTAGCGATATAACAACAATGGCACCAATAACAGCAACAACATCATCAGCAAATACAACAAGAACAACAATAACGGTAAAGTTCATTAGTCTACCAAGCGGCGTGCTTGTGTCTCTGTCGCCAGTAAGTTGAGTGCCAGCTCTGAGTTAGTGGATGGCTCTTGACTGCTCACCTGACGTGTTTAAAATATTGATGTGGGCGGGGACACAAAGACAATTATAGACTGCCACATTACGACAGACCTGCAAAGTGGAACATCCACCTACTGAGGGAACAGTTGACTTTCCCACTGCTATTTTATACCAGATGTTTTGGTATGAGCTGAAAGTGAAGCACTGTTCTGCATTTAAAGATCTTAGAAAACAATGGGACATTTTGGCAAATTTTCTCTCTATCTACCTCCTCTCTCTCCCTCCCTCTCTCTCGCTCTATGCTCATCTCTCTATCTATCGGACAATCTGCCTACCGGCCTGCCTGTCTGTTGTCTGTATATCTGTTTGCTTATCTGTCTGTCCGTCTTTCTACCTGTCCATCGGTGTGCCTTTCTGTATACCTGTGTATCTATATGTATTTTGTAGGTACATGTACTTGATTGCAATGCTGTCTTCTTGTGCGTCTCATTGTCAGTTTGTCTACCTTTCTACCTAAGTACCCAACTAACTCCCCATCAAGCCATCTAGTTATCCATCCGGCATTTTAGCCTTATGTCCGTCTACCATCCGTCATTCTATCTGTTCGTCCGTGTGCCTGTCTGCCCGTCAATCATTCAGTGATATGGCAAACGTCTCTATACTATGGAAATCCTTCCACACATCTATCATGTCAGTGATTAGAAATCATCACACTGACATTTCAAATTCTTTGTTTAAAACATAAAAAATCAACTATGACATATAATTAAACTGGTTAATGTCCATGTAAGAAAAAAGGAACAGTGATCGAATTTGTATGACATTATATGACATTTACAAAATTTGAAATATGTTCTAATTATTATCAACTGTCATAAAATGAAGAAAAATACGCTTATTTCTCATTTCTTAATTTTTTAAGTTTATTTTTATTTTTTCTCCACAATAGAGGTCATCTTTTTCTCTGACCACTCTTCTTTCTCAAACTGTAATTTGGATTAAATTGGAATATATGTCTTGGATATCTTTGCTACATCAGTGAGTCATTGGCGTTCCTAACTGCACAGATGATTATCCGAATATGTTTTAGAGCTCTGTGGTTAACTGTTTCATTGCCGAATCTCATGTCAGTCTCTGTCCATTCAGTTGCATCTTCTATATGTAATTTACTCTAAAACTGTTTCGAGAAAAATGCTAGAATGTCATACTTATACAATATCTATAATAATATTAATAATGATGTTCAAGAAACGAAAGTTTTGATCTGGTGGTGATATATAACAGCTACTATGCTAGTTTATTGTGCTGTATTATAATAATAATAATAATAATAATAATAATATAATATAGTAGTAGTAGTAGTAGTAGCAGTAGTAGTAGTAGTAGTAGTAGTAGTAGTAATAGTAGTAGTAGTAGTGGTAGTAATAGTCGTAGTAATAATAGTAGTAAAGTTATTCATATATGCAAAGTACAATGAACGAATCTGTATGTTTCCTTGACATAACAATGAAGTCAGTTGTCTGATGTCGAAAGAAAAAAAAAATCCAAATTGCATTTGAGACTTCTTTCTTTCAGTACCAGAGCAGGGCAAATGTTAATGTTCGACACACTTCTCAAAAAAGTCCGGTGGCTAAAGTTCTGACTGATAGGCAACAAAGTAAGATCAGTTGACTTGGTGGTTCCAGCACAGAATAGTTAATCACCGTGCAGTCATGCCGGAGGTTTGGCGTTCTTTGTGCTGGTGCAGTACAGCTTTGAGTTTAATGACCAATAGAGGGTTGCACTGAGGTGAAATTGAGATGTAGTTACATGCCCAGCGTCTCTGCACGTTATTTCAGACCAACGCATGTTTGATTTCTGTACCAAACCGAAGCACATGAATTGCACCTCCTCCTCTTCCCCCCCCCCCCCTTCCTTTCCCCTCCTGCCCCTCAATCCAGTAATTTTTTTTTATTCCTGCACCGAAGCAAAGAGCTTGCAGACGACGTCTTTTATCTTTTTTAAAAAAATATTGTATCAGTCCTTCTGCCTATAAACTTTAAGCAATTCATATGGTTCATACACAGGTTTAGGGGTTTCCAGTTTCTCAGACTCCCGAATCCCTTGCTGACCCTGTGGCTTTTTCTTGGGGGTGGAGTGTAACCACTAACCTGGGCGTATTGCGTGTTCGTAGTCTAATAATAGTTAGTGCTCATAGTATTATAAGCGTTTAGGGTCGAGCTCACGACACAGAACCCTCGGTCATTTCCTGTCCCCCCTCAATCTTCCATAAAAGTGGAACAGTCTGATCGCTGTTTCTGTTCGGTGTCTTGCCAAAGGAGAGAATTCTGCCCCGGTCCATTTCCGTCCTCGTCTGACTTCCGGTGGCAAGCGGAAGTAGCCTGGACCACTTTGCGTTTGATATAAAACAAAGGACAGTTTAGAGGTTCGACAGTACAGAATGAAAACTACCGGCTTATTTGGATGGCATCGTCTCCTTCAAACGGCAAACTCGAGGCTTATTTAATTAATGTCCTACGGGTAGAACCGGAGATGTCATTGATTTTTGCTTGATTATTTCTTCGTTGTTGTTCTTGTTTTTCATAAGAAACAGTGGCTCTGCGCCTAACGTTCAGGCTATAACGCCTTTAAATGTCGAAAATATGTTTTTTGTTTTTTTTTCTTTTTTAACGGGCATCTATGAACCACTCACTGTTGAAATCGACCTTTGACTTGAAATTTCTCTCCCTCTCTCTCATTCTCGCTTCCTCTCTCTTTCTTTTCCCTCTCTCTCTCTCTCTGTCTCCGTTCTTCTCAGTCTTTTCTCTTTATCCTCATATTGAAATTTTGACTAGTTAAGATTTCTGAACATTCTGTAATGATATAGTGTGATCGGACAAGATATTGCATGCGCAGATTATTTTTTCTAATATTATTATTTCAAGAATAAAGAAGTGTTCATACATAACGCAGTCAATTCACTGGCTGATTAGGAAACTCTATATAAATACCAAAAGTTAATAAAGTTATTTATTTATGTATTTACTTACCTAGGTACCAACTTTATTTATTTATTTATTTATTTATTATGTATTTGTTTATTTATTTATTATTTGTTCATTTATTTATCTCTTAATTTATTAATTAATTTATTTATTCTACCTATTTTTTTTTCATTTATTTGTAATGTTAATCCACCACAAATTAGTGGCGAGAAACTCAGCCTCATTAACACCACAAGCATACTGTGTTGACAACACCAAAGAGGATGTGACATTAATATCTGACCTACATCACTGCCTAGTCCTGACACTTTTGATTTACTGACAGCACGTCTTTTAAGTAAATGGAATGAAGTATGAGTGGCTCTGGCCTGTCAGGTAAATGAGTGCAGGTAAATAATGGTCTGCTCACTGGAATGAATCTTATTTGCTCCATTTTTAAGTGCGCCAGCCTTTTAAGGCAGCTCTTTGACGGAAATCACAGGATGAGGAATCAAATCACTCAGAGGCGTACATGGCCATATCAGTAAAGGTCAAGTGCTGGCGCATCGGGAAATTATTTGTCATTGATTGGCTTCTGTGGGGAAACAGCACAGAGTTAAACAACGACATACAATAGGAAGCGTGGAACTGTAAAGCTTTATTATAAATTAAATTTCATGAGTGTTGTTGTTTTATTGTTATTGTCGTTGTTTTTGTTGTTGTTGTTGTGTAGGGACTGCTGGATTGGCAGAAAGAGCGGAGTACATTATGGATGTGAGTTGTTGCATTTTAAAAATCATTTTAAGTTCTTCTGTTTCACATTACTTATATAATGATATCCTTTACCACATTCCTGGATAGACTGATTAACTGCGTTTCATGATATATATAACAACAACAACAAAAACTACAACAAACAACAACTACAGACAGTTTTGATATCAAAGAACTCTAGATTGCCTCTTGCTCTGCAGTTAATTGTTTACCCCCGGGGCAAGTGGCGATAACTCATGTCATCTTGCCCGATGCTAGGAGTAAATGCCCTTGTTTGGCTTGATTATGACAAGCAGGCCTGGCATTTCATGCACGTGCAGTGGTGAATTATTTACTGTCGTGCATTAAGTTTGGCTCATGTTATGTCCAGGCATTTCAAGACCCAGTGCTCACTTTAGAGGATGTCTTTGTGTGCGAGGACACCAGGCAGGAGGACATGCCCGAGTCATGACGTATAGCTCAGCAGTTTGACAGTACAACTACTGAAATATTGAAGGATCTAATAAAGGACACAGCAGGAAACGGCAGAGACACTAGCCGAGATGTCTCCAGGAAACGTGAAATAATAATTAGATTCTGACATGCTCTAATGGCTGCATGCTGATCATATTTGTCTCAACAAATCCGCAGTGGTTTCTGGGCCTCAGGGATGAGCAGATGCTCGTTTTTTCAACAAAAGAATGGCTCGAGTGTGTCTAAGAAGATCTGTTTAGCCACAGCCATCGTAAATATTTTGCAGTCTCAATTATTAACACATTTAGTTGCAGAACAGGTGCACAACTAAAAGCTCATTTTCTGAATATCTTCATATAATCATTTCTGTCACAGAATTAGATAACGCTCTTTCCCCGTGCGGGGACCCGGGGTATATAAGTAGGTTCTTTGCTCCCACTGCAGGCAGTGAAGGCCCGCCATCTTATTCAGTGGGATGTTTCTCATAGAATGCCATCCTCGACATTCCAGGGTCACATCTCTTCTGCCTCTCCTTTGTCCTGTCTTCTGTCCCACTCTCTTTCCTCTCATTTTCTTGACGTGTAAACGTATCTTACCGTGTTTGGCATATCGTGGATATGCTGATGTGCTGTTAAACCCTAACACTAACTAACTAACTACGACAGCATTCTCAGATGACACTGGAATCAGTCATGTACTTTGCTGACAAACCTGTGATGGAAAATTCTCTTTAAATACGCTCTGTTGTATCTTCACCAAATACTGAACCTAAACATCTGATGTCGCTACTATCACTTTGCTGTTTTCTATAAACAAGTTACAGTGATCAGAATTAAGAATTTGGAATCCTTTTTCAACCAGTAGCTACATTATAGAATTCCAAAGGCTTTTTATCGGGTAATGATAAAGACTTGCGAAAAAGTCAGGCTCCTTGATTCCTGCCCAGATAGAGAAAGAGCGATGATCTATCAGAGGCTGGTGAAACGTAAATCTTTATTTCGCTCGAAATTCCCCCAGAGGCATTGTAGATCTTGCAGTTTAATTTTTTTTTTAAATCTATAGAGGAAGCTCCTGTTGACCGCCAGATTGTTATATCCTATAACAAACTACCTTTGAAAGTCTAGGCGAGTCTCAAATGTTGTGGAAGATCTGGGAACATCGTAGTAGAATCCAAGGGGTCAGATAGGTTCATCTGCGCTCATGAGATCTCAGTCATTCCTATCCAATAAGGAGGGCCAATCCGCCCCCTTCTGATTGTCGAATAATTCTGCATTGCATGTCCGCTTAAGTGATTATTCAATGTTTTAACATGCCCTCCCTTCCAGTCTAGGTTTCCGTCTACTTCAGTATCTTGCGGATTTTCAAGTCGTTCCTATGTCCAAGGATTTTGTCTCCTCTCGCTGTGAGAAGATGAGTTTCTTTGTCGAGGAATTCCAATGTTCGGAGAATATCAGAGCCGTCACGCCGACACATTTATGGGGCCCGAATGTTAAACAATTTACACTCAGGGAATGAAGGTGTCTTCACGTGTAAGCGCCGCCGTCACTTGAGCCCCCGTTCTCATACATGACAGCATTCACAGACGCACCTCGCCGCTGCCTTATGAGGGTCACACGTGCTCTTTTAATGTGAGCGGTGAGCATCTGTCTGTCTGGTAGTTTATCTTTGCACATTCCTCTTTGAAACTTTTAGTATGGCTGTCTGCCTCTTAAATCATTGTAATTCGACTTCCTTTTCTCCTACAATTCCTTCCTCTCTTTTCTCTCTCTCTGGCGCTCTCTCTCTCTTTCTCTCTCTGTGTATCTGGATTTATGTATTTGTCTTTCTTTTTTACCTCTCTTTCCTTTCTCTCCCCCCCTCTCTCTCTCTCTCTCTCTCTCTCTCTGTTTCTCTGTATCTCTACCCCTCTTAATAAAGGCAACATAAAACTCTTAACCCATTAAGAGCGACTTCAAGACAATGAAATGCTCTAAGTAATGTTGGACAAACAATTGTTCATTGTTTTCTTCAATTTATATCCGACTTCAGTGTGATTTCGTAATGCACATAATATGTCTAAGCCATGTGTGCACATAAACGCACATCAATACACACACCATGCGCAAATGCATACAAATTACATTCGTGCTACCCCTTTCAACAATTCAGCAGCTATAGCTTGCGATTAAATCTACAAACATATCGCACTATTTGGCCCTTGCGTTCAGGATCTGTTCCTAAATTATTCATCTGGCTTTGGCGAATTTTTGCAGCTAATGTGCCATTTCTGTCGCGATCCATTGCTTTTTAAGACTATTTGATAGGCATCACGTTAGACTATGTCTAGGAAGACGGCCTTTCCCACCTCGATGAAGCGATATCGGCCACAAAACGAAGCTCATCATGAAACCAAATAATATTCGCATCAGTTGCTAAGTCCGAGCGTTAAAGAAAATAGCTCGGCTGTGAAGTCAGTCTGTGGGGCCTGTCTAAGTCAATGACCTTCTGATCCAGGACCTTCAGGCTTGCTGAAGACCACAATGAGAAAAAGCACCTGCCGAGTAAGCAGGCTACACGCGACTGTAATTATGTAGAATGTGGTTATATAGAATAACTGTACGAAGATATAATAGATGTTGTATGCATTATGTAATACGACCAAATAATATTGCCTTCTCTGAGAGTGTGCATTTGAAGTGGTAGCACTTTTGCTGATTTGTTATATGGCTAGGATTTTTAGTTAGAGAAGCCAGGTGCAAAAGCAGTGTTACATTAGAATAGCAACTCTATACCAGTCAAATGTATATAATACCAAAGACAGACATTAAGTTTCTTTTCATGTAAATCTATCTGGTGTTCATTGTCTCTCATGCCTACAGATATAAATACTCAAATCTGCGTTCCTCATTTCTCCTTTTACCCGAACGGCATATCAAAACACTTAACATCGAAGAAATGAAAACCTATCGAATTCCAGCACTCTCTTCGCTTTGATTTGCCTCATTAAACAAAGATAAAAAGATCCAGTTCTGAAAAGGTTAAAAAAAAAAAAAAAAAGAAGAAAAAAGGCACATATAGAAGGGAGAAAAATCCATAGCTTTGTGCTACCTTTGGCTGGTAGAAGGAAAAACAAAACTGGAAAATTAATAACCCATGAAACTGAGAGACGGCTACCTCTGGGGACATGTCATAAAATTGTAACAATACCGTATTTCTACTATAGTTTTGTATGTAGTCTATGGGCTTGGACTCTTCTATTTGAGGTTCAGGATGGAATAAAAATATTATGTGTGTGTCTTTCTTCTTTTTCTTCTTTTTCTTTTTTTTTGATTAAAGTGTGTCTGTATGTCTGTGTATCTGTCTGTCTATCTATCTGTCTATTTATCTATCTGCCTATCTCTATCTATCTATCTATCTATCTATCTATCTATCTATCTATCTATCTATCTATCTATCTAT
>JBCEWB010112247.1:0-11772 GCA_039654565.1 Peronia peronii
GGGGGGGGGGTGAAGAAGCTATTGAGAAATATTCCTTAAACATCCGACAATGAATGCAGCCAGCTTGACATAGCCTTCGTCAACTCGTATTCCTTACATATACAGGTAGTATTTTTCTTAGCTCTTGATAAGGGAGACACGATGATCACTTTCTGCATAAAGTAGCAAAGGCTGCTACAATTACAATGTCTTGGTCAGATAGAGGAGGCAAGCTGGATGTGATTCAGTCCGAATCACAACTGCAAAAAAATGTTCACCGTGTAGATGCTCAGAGAGCATAAAAATACCAATGTCGATCCTCTAATAATGAAAACTGTCTGTATACAGACGGACGATAGACCCACGCAACATTTATTCAGGTACAGAGGCGACAACTTGTTTGCCGGGTACGTCCACTCCCCCCCCCCCCCAACTACATCAACAGCCCAGCAAATACCACGCTGACTCATTGTGACAAGACAACTTCACCTGGAAACTTCCATATTAAAAAAGCCATGATTCAGTTTTGCGATCACTCTTTTAAAGGCAAAACCAAACATATTTTTTTTTTTTTTAGAAACATCGTTCTTTAGTGTTGTTATACTTGAATGGGTGGAGAAACATTAACTGTGATGAAAGTGTGTTCTATCGCAGTATGTTAACGTGACAGTTAAGACAATGTGAGATCAGAATCTATGCCTCAAAGTGACTTGCTGATCAAACTGATGCATACTGGCCTTCAAATGTGGCTCGACGAACATCACCTGCCTTGACCCTAAAAGGTGTCAAGGGACTGACCTGCCCAAAGGGTATGTGCATTCAACTTCGCACTATACATGTATAAAACTACTATTCTCCAAATAATATGAGATGCCGACACCAAGTACTCGTGCTACATCACCACTCAGAACCTTGTTGTCATTTCTTAAACTTATATGAAAGCAATTGAAAAGAACTGAAATTGTTCGTGGCCGTACATACTACACAATCGCACTGCTCCACGCTCAGTACCGGCACTTCCTTTTGACACTTACGCAAGAATTTAATGGCTTACCCACCAACATTATTATAATCTTAATGACTTTGCATCACATAAGCCATGTTGCAAAACGTATTGCAAAATGGTCTACGTTGCCATTACTTGGAATTTCTGTCCTGACCTCGTACATAACACAAAACTGATACAAATTTCAAGATATAACATATCTATTTTTTTTTTCCCATTTCAGCAGATGAGAGAAATACACTGCGTTAAAAAATTTACGCATGCTCTTATGGCAGATTGGTATGAATGGAAAAATTGTTCAAGATTATTCTAAACCGGTGATTTGTATGGCAAAGTTTGTCACACAGATTCTACCAACACAACAACAGAGGGGCATTCTACCTAAACTGTGAAAAGAAATAGTGCTGAATATGGAGCAATGGAATGATGTAATATTGACACGCGATACCACAGATGAGCTGATTAAAAGTAAAAGAGGGCTAGAGAAGGTGAGAAAGGTTGGCTACGAGGGAACCAATCGTTACTGTGGTTGCAATGCGTACATACAAATACGTGTATATCATACACATATGAATCGGAAGTCGCCCCGGGTGATTTCGATACATTCTTCATAGTTTTTTGGACACACTGAGACAAGTGGAAAACATTCATTTGTTGTTTTTTTGTTTTGTTTTGTCCGCATCTTTTAAAACTCAAGGAAGAGAAGGGATTTAGGTTTTGAAACTGCCAAAAAAGTTCACTTAGGCAAATACATGTATTACAATCTAATAAAAATACCGTGACGAGAGATCTGTGGAAACATTAATTATTATCGCTCCTGATCGTGGATCAGCAAATTGTACTAAAATAATTTGTACAAAAACTCGAGAATCAGTACGTTCTGACTGAGGCAATGCGATACTATATCTAGATGAATCTAGATCTGTGCATACTTACTTGTTTGGTTGTTGTTTCGAAGTGAAGTAGTGAAAGATGGAAGTTGTAGTTGTTAGCAGTGACAGGGACTTGCTAGTCGGAGAAGTCGCTGGTAAATGGAATGATGAACCACGACAAGGCCCTCTGTTTTATAGCCAAAAGAACAATCCAAACAACGTGATCATGGATCCCGGATCCCGGGGAAATAGAGGGGAAGAGAGGGTGAAGCGGTAATGGGAAATTCCCCGCCCAAAGCGTATTGTACACGGTACAGTCCACTGGTTGCGGTGACAGTCACAGCTCGCCTTCTCTCGCCGAACCTTCATGTACAACCTGCCTGATTATGTTGGGTTTCTGCTCGTATGGTTGGAAAGCTGAACGCGTTTTCATCTGTTTTCCACAAAAAATGGTTTAAAATCGTGTCTGTCAGCAGTTCAGATATCGGAAAGTGTTGATAACAGAAAGAATTGTGTGTGGGGGTGAGGATAGAGGTTGAAGGAGAGCAACGGAAACACTTCGAGATCTGACTTGACCTAATGAGACACTTCTTGAACAAATGCTGAAATCAGATCATCATACCCGCCTGGAAATTTGATAGGATTCATAAACGTGGAAACATCCACTGTCCCCACCTGACAAAAAGTTATAAGTTCTACAGCATACGAATAAACAAAATTATGGTGGCTGTCCTGTCGAATGCAGGAAGTGTTCAGCTTTAAGTCATTCTGTCGCTTGATCAAATACTTAGTTTTGTCCGATAATAACACATACTGGCTGGACACAGAGATGCTGTGCTTCGAATGAGATCAAGACATCTTCTGCATCAAGACAACCTCACGTCCTATGCCAAAAACATGACGAAAGACTGACCCCAGCTGCACAAGTCGAGGATTTTACCACATACAATGCAGAGCTCTGATATGACTTCTTCAGACTATCATCTGTGTTAGCCCTTCAAATAACTTACAGCCATAGATAGTTCACCGTGGAGAACATAACAATCTTTATGCATAGGTACCATAAACAGTCTCTCTTCAGGAGAAGCATTTAATTCTCCAGTGAAAAAATCACGGGGCCTATATGGAAAAAGTAAATGGGTGGTACTGGAAACTTGCATGGGTATTAATGGATCTGTATATTTGTTCGCACCTAAAGTAACGTGTTTGACATACGGGCTGATGGTGAGAAGTTGCTCTACGTGTAAATTGGATTTTGTGTTAAAATGACTTCCTTTCGCCAGTCTCAGGCACTGGTTTTTAACTTTGTTGGAAGTACTGAGCCCCGCAAATTTCATACGCGCATTTGCCGACCCTTCGTAATGGGCAAAACATCTTTTTTTTTTTTTTCAAGCTCAGAACATAGGTATAAGGTACACACACTGGTGTATCTTGACTTCCACCGAACCCCTGAGACTGACTCATTGAACCCCAGGGTTCGAACAAACCCAGGTTAAGAACCAGTGGTCTAAGGTTATTATGACCGCAACATTTGAAAGCCACCCAATGCGATAAAAAAAATAATGACCTTATTTCTCATACCTGTGTACGCGAGCCTGATTGGTGGCCTTCGGTGTCACGGTCTGACGCACTGAAAGCGGAACCGGAACCAATGACGATGCAAAACAAACGACACTAAATTTTTATAAGACACATTGTTGCCATTCAATTTTTTTTTTTTTTTTGGCTGAAAGAGCCCCCATTAGGTAGCCGAAAGGTCTAAGAATGACTGAATCAACTTTGTACCCAATCTCTACAGAGACTTGCATCGATATTCACATTACTATGACTGATAGTATGTGGGCTGATATCAACAACGAGCGGTGAGGATATCCATGTCACATAAAGCCCTAAACGGATCACTGCATTCAAATATGCCAGCAGGTCCATCCTCGCTTCCCCAAAACACACACATTCATCCAAATACATAATTATGACTCAACAAACAAATGTGGGGTGCGGGCAGGCCTGTGAGGGGGGCAATCTAGTTGGAGGAACTGCAAATGCCATTTAACTTAAGGTCCTGCAGAAGAAAAGGATTGGTGATTAACTGAACGTTCAGTCTACAGCTGGTGTTAAACACTAAAACTTTAAATAAACTATATTACCAGAAATATAACATTACGTGTTCCAGTTTGAGACAAAATAAATCCCAGTACATATACCACAGCAATACTATACAGGCTGGTAAGTCATTCAATGAGACCAATGGCCTATGGACTTATGAGTAAACCGAGCACTGTGTAACCGGGAAGAATTCAAGTCGTGAAAGATACCCATCCAGTAATCGTGAATATCCTGTTTATGAGTGTGTCATATAGCATAGCCTATTCACTTATGAAGAGTGATATTCTCTACTAGAATGGTGATGTTCGACGGTGGGTACTGAAAAAAAGTGATACATTATGTCTACTAGGTAGATATAACACGGAGTCGTGAAATATTAACACTTATAAAAGCTCAATGATTACTAAAGTAGGAGACCGAGATATCCCTCCCTCCCCCCCCCCTCCCCCGAGGCTGAAAGATAAGCACCGTAACCAGTAGGGGCTACAGTGTTAACTCAGTGAGCTGATGGTTGAGAATCTTGTAATGTGTGCTCTTATCATATTCAACAAGGAAGCATTAACAGGTAGGCTGAAATGACAGACAGAGACAAAACATACCCATTCATCCATCCCTCCCTCCTTCCTTTCATCCACCCATCCATCCGTCTGTCCGTCCATCCATCCATCCATCATAATTTATTACTACATGTATTCAGAGGTCTTGTAAATAGTGGCGCTATATGGAGCGCATTGAGAACAATTGACTGTTTTCTTCCACACATATTTTCTAAAATCTGTTCAGTTCTGTGTCTGTTCCCAGAAAAAGTGCAGTGTTATGAGACAGCCCATGACTGTATGATTTCCTGGAATTTACCCTCAGATTTCGGGCGTCACGACATTCTTCTTTTCCAATTGATTAGCCTAGCTGGACACATTGACATAGCAATCTCGTTGTTCAGATTATAAAACAACAACAACAAAAATATGAACAAGAAATCGACGGGAGATGAGGGCGAGAAAAAGGAGAGGAGAGAAAAAAGTGTGTGTGTGTGGGGTGGGGGGGGGGCACAGACCGAGAGAGAGAGAGACAGAGACGCAGACTGCGAACGAGAAAGAATATGACTGTACAAGAAAGAGAGAGAGAGAGAGTTGGGAGGAGATTACGAGAAAGAGAGAGCAGGGGACTGCAAGAGAGGGTAGGATATGTGCAAAGGACTACCGTCAAAGAAAGACAGAGTGAGACAGACAGTACGAAAGACGGCTGGGAATGAGAGAGAGAAAGATAGAGAGAGAGAGAGGGAGAGGGGGGGAGGGGGCAAAGAGAAAGAAACAGGCTAGTGGAGAGGGAGTAGGGGAACATAGGCCCTGCAGTTCTCACAATAAAAGAAGAGGGGAAAGGCTGCATAACATCAGGTGGAGAAAGGACAGTGAATGGACTAATAACTAATATTAATACTCCAGAGCGAATGGGCGGCGGGGTTGAAGGGGGAGGGGATGGGGGAAGGAACGAATGAACAGTCAACAAATGGATGGATTTGTCAAGAAAGTCGTGATAAAAAAACAGCAACAACAAACCAAAACATACTGAAGGAAAAACAACGGGGCGCACTGTCTTGACACTTGGCACAAAGAATAGTTGTAAGATAATGGCCATTGTGCTTATGTGCATAACTCAAGAAAGACTTTCAATCTTATTTATGAAAGCAATGGCCAAACAATATAGGCCAACTTGCGAATTGACATGATCCAAAAAACTTACATCCACTTTCAGTAAAATGACGCATCCAAAACACCTAAAAAAATATTAAGCCAGCCAGCCCTACAATTATATTGTCATTCTGCTTGAGGCGTTTGCTTTCTTCCTGGGTGCCCCTTCTGCAGCCCTTTCCAGTGAACTCTTATCCAAGCGTTTCAAAATATAGAACCTAATGGGATTAAAAATAGCCCAAGATTTATAAATATATTAACACCCATGACAACAAGATCTCTTGAATGGAAGTAACTAAATACAGGTGTATATCACACAGATTTAAATTCAAGCTTAACCGGATTCGACACTTGGTCTGCTTCATCGATTACAAAAATTATATCCTGTTGTACAGGTCATGAGTGAATGGGCTACGCAAGCCACGACACTCCTTGATTGCAAGCCGGAATTAAATATGGAGATGACGATGCGCTTTTGCTGGGTGTCCAGTAGTAACCCATATGTAGGCCTACTTTGTACTTATGTATGTCCATGATGCTATTTTAAGCTCTTTTTCTTCAAAATGTTTTTCTCGGTGCGGAATCCACCATACATAATCTACTTCCTGCATTTCAGTTTCGGTGATTAAGTGCAGGTAGGTCATCATCAGGGTGCATGTAATATGTAAATGGGAGGATTGGGCTGAGGAAGAGGGCCTGCATGGGAAGGAATATACCGTCACGCTCAAACGGTAACTGCTTATGTGACATTAAACCATTCTTTGGCCAAGCTGACTTCAGGCCATTGCTGAATACTTTTGAGTTGTTAACTAAATTGCTTTTCAAGCACTGTTTCCAAAACTGAATTTACATAATTACTAAAAGCTTGCACAGTTTAAAAAAATACGAATGTGATATAAGAAAATGAGAGTGTTTTCTCTATTGCTTATGTACCTATGTGAGCACGACGATACATCATGTACTACATGTATCAATGGTCAAACTTAGACAGTTGTAATTCGATGGTATTAGAAAAAAGCAAACAACAACAACAATAAAAAAAACCAGACAGACAGACAAGTAGCAAGTAGGCAGACAAGCAAGCAGATAGACAGATATCAAACATTCATACATACATACATTCATACACACATACATATACGTATATACATATGCATGCATACATGCAGGTAGGCAGGCAGACAGACAGCCAGACAGGCAGATAGACAGACCGATGGATCATCAGACCAAATAAGGTCATAATGAAGACTTGCAGTTTCACCTTTCTCTCATTATAATATATGATTATATGTGTACCTTTCTAAAGCCACAACAATCAACAATCAATCAGTTGCTCATCCATCTTACCTGGGCAAGTGACAATGCCCTTTCCCACAAAATAATGACAAAAAGGCTTTATATAAGTTTCACTGAGCACAATGCACATGCAGAATTTCCTATTATGGTCATCAGCTTCAACTCTTTAACCCTTTATGAAAGACTGAAGTGTCCCTGAGTGCTTTTCATGCACAGCGAATGGTTTTAAAGGATCCTGAGCATAAACAAAGAAAAATTCTGAAAGCTTAATAATGTAAGGAGACAAAGAAAAACCTTCTTAAGTATGATGATAGCTTGTGTAGGTAAGAAATGAAAGCAGATGGCAGAGTCAACTCTAGCAACTGGTCGCAAAATGAAATAGGACCAATATTTAAGACAATTAGTGAATTACTGTGAATAAAATGTGTAATAGAGAGAGATTTTGAGCAAGGAGGAGATTGCAAGATATGTCCTTACATAATAATCAAGCAAATTGCCAAGTTTCATGAATATCTTAAATGCCAACAACCCAAAACATTGCGCCCAATTAGAAATTACATGCATTTAACACAAATACCTCACTTGGAAGAATAAAACTAAAGACAGTCTTTCACGTTGTTGACAGTCATCCAAGCACCTTAAAAAGATGTGAGCAAAACTGTTCAAGAGTGTTCTATTTCAACTACCTCCATCAAGACTATTGCTTTCTGCTTCTGTTTCCAGTGGAGTTAACAAACAATATGGTTTTTAATTAGATTCCAAATTACTGGATATATATATGTCTTTTGTTCATTTGACACATGCACAAACATAGTAAACATAATATATTTTATTTCTGTTAAAGGTGCATATATTATGGTATTGGCTCTCATGAAAACTCTATCTTCTGTAATTGCCCAGAGTTGTCTGTTGATAAGTATTGATATCATTTCTACAATGTCAATATAATGAATACTACGAGCACATGCTCTAGATGACAACAAAACAAAACAAAATACATATAGTTTGGGCCTGAAAGTGTTTATTTTTTTTTCTCGTCAACAAGGTAATAGCTAATGAGCCTGACCATCTCTATTTCATGAGTTTTGACTGATACTGGTTAAGTTTATGACAAGTGTGAGCTGGCATTAGCACAGCATAAGAAATTATAGAGAATGAAAGCATACAGTCAAATTAATTCTCAGCAGTTTATTAGCAAACTTTTTTTTCATTTTTCTTTCTCTGTACAAAGATGGCATCTTCTTATTGTCACCCTTGTTTACTCAAAACAGTTACTACAGAGAGTACAATGTATAGAAATTGTGAAAGGCCCCAATCTTATGTTGCAGGGATGAGGCACTATTATGTAAGTGCTCTCTATCATTTATTATGTTTGTCATCTGTTTTGACTATTTCAGTTTGCCATTTTCACTGATCCGACATTAATTGTACCATAGCTTTTGTCTTCTCCTATTGCTGCTTTTATTAATTCTCGTTATTTGTATCATTGATATTAGATATGTATCATCAAATTAATGTTTCGTTTATTGCAAACATCTGTCATTACTGTCATGGTTGAATTCTTTTGTCGTTTCATCTGTATCTATCATAAAAGTTTGCAATCAGATCTGGGTCTTTCTGTCGATCATAGTTACTAAGGCAACTTGTCACTGCCCCCTCTAGTTTTGCTCTGCAGCATTGCCAGTTGATAATGGAGCAGTTTCTGTTTTTATTAGCCTACATCAAATTGTTGAGATTTCTATATATCTAGCGCTATCTGCTGAAATACAGAAAAGACATAACACCAACTTACTTTGGAAACAATGCTAAAATATTTGAACTCGATGTCCGCAGTGCTAATATTGTTCATCAAAAGTGAAACTGAAACAACTGCTAATCAACTGCATTGAGAGCTGAAAGAGAATGAGGGAGAGAGAGAAGGCTAGAAGAGACGGGGAGTGACTCAAATTACAGTATTAAGAAAAAAAAAACACGTCTCATTAGCTGCAATTTCATTTGGACTTGTTCAGAACTTTGATCTTTCCTCAACTTGGAAAAAAAGGAAAAGCTAAAACATAATGAGTACATTTATCTTCAAGACCCAGACTCCAGACCCAGATCTAATCTAGATCTAGATTGAGTTAGAGCTTGAATCTACTACGGTACAAAAATGAAATCCACTAGATCCAGACTAAATCTATAGATCTAGAGCTAGTCACTAGAGTCTTGATCTATAGTTTACACAGCATTGAATCACACGCGGACTTGATGGCTACGTTGCAATTGTCATGTACGTCCATCTAAATAATGCAGTTATTTATATGTATATTAATGGGAGTAATGTTCTGTGCAGTGAAAACATGTAATGTTTACTTTAGCCGGTGGCCTTGAATGAAACCGGCAATGAACCGTGCGAAGGGTAGTAACTCCTGAAATGTTTCACTGTGGCAAGCCAGGTAAAGGAATGAGTTCTGGCGTCTTATTGAAAAATCTCACGACTAGACACTTGCGTTGAAAAACACTGGCAGGAAAAATACACTTACCTGATTTGCAATAATGAGCAAGCGTCTGGATACTGCTGATCGAACGACAGGAAACGAACCCGTGCTCAAGCACTTGAAGCAGTACTTCGTAGCATGGGATGTCAGCAACGCCGGTGACATCTTGCCAGGTTTATCTCAGAGGAGAAGGATAAGTGAAATCCGTAGGCCTAATCGTAGAGATCAACATTGACTCATTCTAATGAGAGAAGGTGCCCTAATTATATATAAAAAAAAATAATGCGTCAGAGTAGAGGGTCAGAGATATCGAAGACAAGATTAAAGATAAGACACAGAAAAAATGAAGACATCCATAATTATTTAGCCTAAGATGACCCCTGGCCCGAAGTTGAACCTACGTCGTTGTATTGCCCACTGGTGAAGGTTGTAGATCAAGGCCTGGCCTACGTCGCCTGATAAGGGCCGGCCGTTGATAAGCTTGCAATAGGCCTAGCTCTACCTTGACATGAAGATTTCCACGTCCATAAATTATAGAATAAGCTTATTCTAGGTCGCAAAGCGCCTTCCATGGCCTAAATTAATTGAAGTGTTATGTGCACAATAACACACAATATCAAGAGGATGAATTTTAAAATAGTAATTAGATCTTAATAATACAACAAAGCCAACCATAGTTGTAAGGCTCAAGATTGTCAGATCCCTTGCATTTATGTGGTCCTTTGAAACCAGACAATGTCATGTTAGTAATAACGTACATTCATGCTTCCACTACATTAGGGACGTGAAAAACGCATGATAATGCATTTCAAACACAGAATTGTTAGCGAGCAAGACTAAAGTCAAACTTCATTTTTGCCAATAAGAATGAGCCTTCATTTGTCATGACGAGGGTAGAGCTAGATCTATAGGCCCTATGCGTTCCATCTCTTATGATGGCTCCCAATCAATTCAGGTTTGTCATTGTATAACAAAATTAGTAATGAGCTGTTTCCTGTCCCAGTGAATTTGCAAATTGGGTACACAAATTATGTAATTCCTTCCATAATTTTTTTTTGGTCTGCTTTATGCACTCGTTTTTTACACCAGGGAGCTAGTTTTAACGAAACGACACACCTGCTTTAGATCTAGATCTAGATCTATCATGACCAACTTAAAACTTGAGTAGAAAGAGTTGCGTTCAGTCCAGCTCAAGATATCTAGATCGACATCTAGATCTAGTAACAAATTCCAGAGTTGACGTGGATGAAAAGATGACTGGAAGAAAGCAATGGGATGGAAGATGATCGAGAGACAAATGGAAGAAAATAAATTTATTCCACATTGTGTTATAAAACCAAGTCGATATGTGCCATTTTCGTGACTTCGTAGTAGAAACAGACCGGGACCCATGTCCATGGCGGGCCCGCACTTGCTCGGGAGTGCCTAAAACCAATGGCTAAAATCATTAGCATGTAATCTGATGAGGATATCGTTTAAGTGTTGTAGTTAACTAATGTTTTAAAATTAGATAACATGCCATCATTCTTGGCTGAATTGAGATTTATAGCCCATCATCAAAGTTTGCGACCCTTCGATGTCGCTGGATTTGCCCTTTGCACTTTGCCCTGGTTAAAAGCTGTAACACGTTCGGCCACTCATTTGTGTGTAGAGTTCACATTCAGTGACATTCAGTCCTTTTTCTCTCGGCAAAAGATGGCGAAGACAACAGTTAATCCAGATCTTGCAAGGGCCAGAGCTCAAGCTACATTTGATCCTTTACAATTAACATATCTGATATATGGAGGGCCTGAGAAGACACAGAGAAAGCGATATCTGCGTGAGTAGCAAATTGATGCCAAACAGAACAGCAAAATCTGTAAACATCATGATGTCATCTGTTACCAAAATACTCGAATTCTAGATTAGTAGGTCGCCTTGTGTAATGGGTTGGACTTTGTTCACTAGATCAAGAAGTAGGAGTGTAAATTACTTTTAAACCGCCAGCAATTGGCAGTAAATAAAAGGTTAGCGTTTTTTTGTCATATAGTGCCAACATTTTGGTAATAACAAAGAAGATTCTGAAGATAAAAGAATTGAAGGAAGCCTATACTTTAGCACTGTTACTGCAAATTAAATAGGAAATACAGCAGAACCTGGGAGAAGTCAACTTGCTTAAAAGTAGCAATGCCAACAGAGCCCCGCCGGTGCGGGGAAAAAATCGGCGTTAGCGTAGAATTTGACCCTCGTGTTAGAAAAGGACCAGTAACTTTAAAACTAATGCAGTTAGAGCAATATATTATACATCATATTAAAGCTGAGAAAGATATCTTTCCAACGATGTATTGTTTGTCTTTGAGAAATAAGTA